>BOPP01000291.1:239818-313869 GCA_017312745.1 Gryllus bimaculatus | reverse complement strand
ATAAAAAAAATATATAAAAAACTGTAACATCCAATTAAAACTGCTGGTTTAGATTGTACAATTAATACATGCTTCTTACATCAGTTGTCTTTGAATTTTCAAGCCTGAAAAACAAACAAGAACAATAAAACTGATAAAACAAGAGAAAACAGTACAATAATTTTAAAATGTCTTTTAGTTGCATTGTGGTAGCTGTGTCAATGTCAGGCAACTGCAAAAGAGAAGTAAGGGAAAACTGGCAAATACTTCTCAAAATCGATGTTCTTAACATCCAAGCCAACAGTTTTCAATATATTGTGGTTCTAAATGCAGCTATCTTAACACCTTAACAACAATTTTTGGAACGTAAAATAGTTCATAATTCTACATGTACAATAGTGTTCTCTGAATTATAATAATTGGAAACCATAACATGCAAGACTTTGAAGAATATTAAGATAAATATTTATCTTCATGTATTACAGAACATTCTTTTAACAACTGCAGCTCACACACACACACACCTGAAAATGTTAATACGTCCAAATATGACAACGTAAACCTAAGTAAATAATAATTTCTCTTTCATAATTTTTGTATGTTCTAATTTTCCACTATTTCAATTTCTCTATATATTGAATTAAATAATTACATTTTTTCCTAAACAAATAATAATGTAATTATTGACCATTCTAAAAACTACATTCTGTAATTAACAAAATATGTATCAAAATTTTTATTTCATTACATCATTATTCCACAAGTTGTACATTTCTAGTGGACCTAATAAATTGTGTAGATTAAATTTAAAATGATAAAATTTATGTTATAATATCAATTAACACTCAAATGCACATAATGTCAATTCTGTGAAAGCTGCAATTGTGTGGAAGTATATTAAAATTCTTTGGTGCTTAATACCTGTTACAGTTTTCATACTGTTTGAATACAATACTGAGAAATAAAATAAATTTTCCTATTTCAAAATCAATGATTTGCAAGGACACGAGAAGACAAAAAATCTAATTTGCACAATTAACTCTTCAAAACTGCATGGATGGTTGGAAATCAGGAATGTGTAAATAATTTCAAATAAATCATTTTCACATTAAGCCATGACTCAAAAGTGAATGAATAAGACAGATTTTTCCTTTTATCTTTTTCTTCCATTTTCCCTGTTATGTCATCTTTGAAAATACAGAGTTCACAATTAGGAATTGTGAATACTATACCCTTCTCCAAAAATATATTTTTGATACTGAATTTCAAATGAGAGAATGATCGCAACTGGTCATCATGACCGTATCTACGCTATAGGATGGCTTACATTTATATTATGTATGATTATATCTTTGAATATGGACACAAATAAAACATGAATACATCAATTTCTTCTCCATAACTTTTAGACAACATATAAACTCTTCATAAAGAATTAACATAACACAACCATTAGCTACATACATCACACACACACATAAATGTTAACAGCTCACTATAAAGTGTGCATAAAATATGCATTAGTTTCAGTCTAAGAAGTCTCTTCTAAATAATCAAAAAAAGACATAAAAGATGAACAGTTTGTCACAAAATTAAATTATATGAAAAATAGAAATATATAGAAGATTCTAGAACCACTTCAAAGACGAAATAAGCATGAGTTTTTAAAACTGTGAAATAAAAGCATAACAAGAAAGGAAAAGAAATTAAATTAATAGGAAACAAAGGTAATACTAAAGTACAGCAAAATTGTGTGAAGAGAGGAGAATTCCAATGCATACACACATTCACACAGTGTAACACATTTATTACTGTGCCATTCATGCATTGTGTTGCTGTCAGCCAGAGGGACCTCGCAGGCCTGAAGTGAGGCCAGTCATTCTCGAACCCCGGTGGCACACCAAGACCTTCAACAAGGATGAATGTTGATAAGTGCTTCTTTACAGTACATTTTCATAAGCATGAAACATTCTCCCTTGATGCAATTGTCACAAAATATCCTGAAAGCATTTCGAATCTTCAAAGGACAATACTGAGTCTATTAATTTAATGTCACTGCTTGTTTAAAGTTCACTTTCGAGCAAAGAGTATTTCAGTACAAAATCTTCATGAAGACTAATTCAATCAGGAAATTTAGGTGAAGATGTCTGTGAAAGATTCCTAGTGTGAGAGTTCCACATTGGTATACAATCAGAGAGTAGTGGATGACTGGTGTTTTAGTGGATACAATAACTGCTTGTAAGCAGTATTTTCTTATAGAATAAAAGGTTACATATCTTCAAATATGGCTACAGAATTCCTCCCGCAAATCAGAGGACAGTTCGTGCTGCAAGGTTATGTCCAGAAAGTGCAAAATGACCACAAAACAGCAGCCTTAAAAACCTACAGTTGTGCATGCCTTATTGCTTTGTGAATCTCTAGGAAATGGGCAGTTTTCCAATTAGTTGTTTACAAATGTGAAGGTGGTCACTTGGGCCATCCTTTAAGGGATATATGTAGCAAAATAGCATGAATCTCAGACATAAATTGCAAAAATGATTAGTAGTGGGGTCATGAAAATCCTCAACTTTAGCCATATTCACTTCATGACAAAGTTTGGGATTTGGTGTGCAATTTGTGCTAAGGGAAGATTGGACAAATCTTTACTGAAACACTTATATCAGTTCAGTACTGTGAGAGATTCTTGAGCTGCATTTATTATTTGACCAATGAAAAAAAGAATTACGAATACTTTTGGCAACTGCATGTTCAACAGCTATTTCCATGTATGACACAAAATGCTTTGCACATGATGGAGTGCTTTATCAAGCACATTCAATTTCTAGCACGTAGTTCACTAGAGTGAGTCTGATTGCCTTCAGAAGATATGAAGAGTGTACCTGGCTAAATGGCGAACAATTTTGACTCTTTAGGTACCATAAATATGCATAAGGCCAGTCACTCTAGTTTCCTTGCACCACCACCAGATACGGGCAACAGCTAGCAGCAGTTACTGACCAACGACTCCCATCTGGTCGACAGCAGTGCAACATGTGGCCGGCACAGTAATACACACATATATGGAGTCACATACATATATGTATACATGTTTGCATATGTATATATAAATACTGAAAACAAGGAAATAACATTGTTTTTACACATTTTTCTGCTATAACATGAGCATACGACTTACATACACAATGAAATACAAGTAGTCATGAAGATTGTTCACTCCTCTTCACTCTTTCTCTGAAAAGATGCCAAATTGAACAATATGAAAAAAATTGTTACTGTATCCCAAATAAAACTATGATTGATGTGGAATAACATTATTTTCAATAATGGCATGACAAAAAATTTTTGTATTGGCAGATGTATTCATTCATTGGGCAACATAACAGTCTTCAAGTCATTTTCTTCATCTACGCTTGTAGACATAATCTAGTTTTTGGCACAAATCTCCAGTTAGTTCCCGCTCTGAGCCCTTTCTTAATGAGGCATTCAGGGAGAAAAAAAAAATTGGTTTTCATAAAATATGAAATCATCAGCTAATTTCTGTCTGCCTTCAATAACAGTACAACTTACACAAATTTCCCTTTCCATTCTGAACTTCCCAAACTACAAACAAAAATTGTACATACAGCCATTAATGTAATTTACTATGTAAGAAATTACATATTTTGTTGGCGAAAATATGTAAGCAGATAAAACACTTGTACATTTTGATCCTAATGTACTGCATGACTATTACAGCAGCAATAATTAAATTTTCCCAATTTCCATGGTGCACAATTTTTGAGATTCTGTTGACACGACAGCAATACATACATACTATTCCATTTTTGTTAAACAGTAGTAATTTCAACACTGAATCTACAACAATAAGGGTTTTCCTGAAATACATTAACATGCAAGACAGTATCAACTAAAAAAGTTAAAAAGTAAATCAAGATACATATATGGTTAACTCTCAAAATCAGATTTTCACATGAAACAGTTAAGAACAAGAAAACCTAGTATACAAATAACACCACACAATTAGTTCTCTATGAACAGTTTTCACAATCTAACATAGTTGTAGACAATAGTTGCAACAATGATAAAGCAGTATAACATAACATATTTTGGGCTCAGGGGTTTCTCTGAATCATATCCAAAAGGTTAATATTCTACACATGGATATAATTATGGATTGTGTACATCTCGCTCTGCTGGTGATATTTCTTGTCAACTGCACTGATCACCTGATTGCAGCAGAACTGAATTTTTCACAGGATGATTGTTGTGGACAATCTTCTCAAGCAAGGCAGACCAAGCCTGAAAATAACTGGCAACGACATGGTTTACTGCTACACAATATCAACCATTCTGTGCAGCACCTGTAATCAGTTTACAACACCTAACTTCTTACATTTCAAAGTTAGAACAATAAGGGCTACCATTATAATGTCCAGAACTGCACTCACTTGCAACTTCAATTTGCACAACTATAGAAACTGTAACATCTTCCTACTCTGCAAAAAGGTTTTACAGACAAGGCTACCATCAAGATTAGGGAACAGTAAAGTAAGTACTATTCACTGCTTAAAATCTGAATTTGGTGCCGACATAGATGCTTTCAATGTGCAAGCAGTGAAAAGATGTCATTCATGTTACTCATCCTTTAAGACAATATGCTCATGTTGGTTGGAATACAACCATTTCATACTTTTATCAGCAATTTGAAACTCAAATTAGCTCAGCAAAAATCGGTGCCTTCAAATCTAGGTATTAACTTCAAAAGAGTTTTTTCTTAGTTTTTTTTCTTTCTTTCTTTCTTTTCTTTTTTTCTTTTTTCTTTTTTCCCCCTTCTTGAATTTTAGAGCCACATTGGCTTAGAACGCTATACATTCATTCTCTCAAGTTTTCCACTTATGAATATCATCAAGAAATAGTACAGTACAAAATACATATGGGAACATTCATTTATCAACAATTTAAATTTTGTATTTACAAAGAGAGAGAAAAGAAAATTGTAAGAAACAAAAATTTCACTGACCAGAGTTTTGAAAAATATCAAATTTCCTCTTGAATGCAAGATGACAACCATCTCTCAGATCATTCACAAAATACAAAAATCATATTAAGAATTTGAGTTTTCATTTCTTGTGGGAATCTTCACTACTCCTATAAATCCTCTCACTCTGTTCATTTAAAACCATAAATAAATTTCTTACCGATGCTGAGGTTAAAAGATGTTGCTAGCTTTCTTCTAACAATCGAAAGCTAGAAACTAAACTAAGTGGAATTTGCAAATAAACATAAAAATATATTTGAATTGGCACAAATCCTTCTTTCACACGTTTGAGATAAAACTTGCATTTAGGACTGCTTTTATCAGTTCTGGATTATCATCACTCTGGCTTAAAAAAGGTAAAATTCTAATTAAAAACTTTAATTTACCGAAGGTAATTTTTTGCAACACATTGCAAACCCTTCCAATGCCATATTTTCAATTTAAGATGAACATAATTTTAAGTTCAATCTCAATTTTTTGTTTTAAAACAACTATATCACTCTAATATAAGCTTGAAAAATTTTAGAAAACAAAAAGGAGGATAAGTTCTCAGCATTGCAAACAGTGCTGAAATATAGAACATGATAACACTGCTTAAAACAATACCACAAACAATTGCACACATTGTACACTGAGAAAGCTTAATCACATGATTTGGGATACTAGGGATGGATGCAGTCATAAGAACAAATACCAAAAACCATTTATACAGTTATACATAGTTCCCGAATCTGAAAAAAGTTACTGATTGCCGAGCATCAATAATACTATCCAAAACCCTTTTTCAGAATGAATTTTTTCAAACTATAATAATTATTACAAAAATAGAACCACTTAAAAGCAGTCAATACGAATCAGGCTAAAATAGTGTGATCATGCACACAAATTTTAAAGCTTAGGAGTAGTAATAGGTGAAATCACATTCAAAGCTGCAACCATTAATTATCCAGTTCACACAAGTAAATTCTTAAATAGCTGCAAACTGTAAATGTCTTCTGATTATTGTGACAAAATAATTCAACTATCATTTTTTGAATTTCACAGCAAATTAAGCTGGCTTTTTCTACTCGGCAAGCAGCTTGGTTCCAGTACAAACAAACTTAACTATTCTAGAAAACACAGAATTGTAGTAATGTAATCTTTGGTATAGCAACTCAGAAAACAATAGTATACTGTGAAGTATGGACAAAGATACTCCCTCAACCTAATGAATCCTCAACATATCAAAGCCATGTAGGCCGGTTTAAGGTATCATAAGGCTGTCGAATACCAAGTGCAGGGTGGTACCCAGGAGAATAACTTGCAGGAGGTGCCAAGAGTCCTTGATGTAATACCATTGGTGTTCCCGAATGACGCAGCAGTTCCTCAGGATGCCGATGAAGATACTGTTGATACAAAGGTGGTGCAGAGCCAGAAGGATCTACTAATCCTGTCTGATGATTTATAAATGCTTGGGCAAGTGCATAAGGAGGGCGGGAATGACTTGAGAAAGGAAATGGTAAAGATGGGGTAGGAGCAGATGGATGAGAATTTGGATTGATTTTGTCATGATTTGGGTCTGGAGCAGGTATGTAGTAACTTGATGGAGCTGTCCGATAATCTTCAAGATAAGCCGGATAGCCATCTTTCTCAGTACTATATAATCCCAATCCTGAATGAGCAGAGCCAAAATTAAAGGCACTTCCAGTTAAAACAGTAGCTGTCTTCAGGGCAATAGCCGATGGCTCTGATGCATTAGGACTTGTGCTCAAGCCTATGTACTGTTGGAAAGCAGTTGAAGTTGGTGCAGTAGTGACTACAGGAACTTCATTGTTAATCACTGCAGTTTGCTTGCTTTTACGTTTGCGTGATGGTTTTGGAGTTGGCTGAGGATCTGAAGTTTTACTAGTCAAGTGGGTATAATCAGATGATCGACTGTAAGATGTAGGAACACCAATTGTCGGTGAAACAGCAACTTTGTTAGGTAATGTTGTGGATAAATCTGCCACTGACTGATTGTATGATTTAAGATCTACCGGAGTTGCCACTTTGGTTGGTAGTACTGATGATAACTCATTAACAGATCTGTAAGCTGCCTGGGCATTAAGAGTTGATGCTTTTGTTGAATGAATAGTTGCTAATTCAGACATACTCCTATTAAATGGTGATGTGGAACTGATTGGAGAGGAACTCTTTGCAGGAAGAATAGTAGAAAGATCTTGAACTGTTCTACTGTATGGAGCTTGAATATTAGATACTTTGTTTGGTAATACTGACGGTAATTCGGCCACAGATCTGTTAAAAGGAATGGATGATGGTGATATCTGACTTTCATGATTATATGCTATAGTCATAACAGGAGGTGATGGTTGTGTCAAAAGAGCCATAGCAGATGATGGTGATGCTGCTGATGTTGAAGATGATGATGAAGATACCGAAGGTTGTAATGTGTTTGGAACAGCAGGTCTGAATACGTATTGAGAATTCAGTCCTTTTTCTCCAAAAAATGGTGAAGATGGAGATGCCAATCCAGGAAGTAATCTTTCACTAGCTGGATATCTATCAATTACATGTGACAAATTGCTCAAATTTCCATGCAAAGCCAAATGTTCCATTCCTATAGAAGTTGGTGGTACTGGTGAGAATGGTCCTCTGTGGTAACTTATGTCATTTCCATGTAAGGGTGCATTTGTATTTGATTTTAATCGTTCAGGTACAGAGCTAGGACTTGTAGAAGTAATACTTGTTGCATGTAATCTTCCAGGGCGTAAGCTTTCAACACACGGTTCCGTCACAGACTGTACAATGTCAGATGCAGATGCAATTGGCTGAGATTTCTCTGTGACTTGTTGCCCTTCCAATTTTGCCGAGTACTCTTGGCGTGACTGATGATTAACAATGTGTGCAGATGTAATAACAGGCACAGAAGTGTGTTGAATTCTTACAGGCTTTAAGCCTTCATCATTAGGAGAAGAGAGATTATCAGAGTTCTCCAATGTGCTGTGTTTTTTTCCAGAACTTTGCCGAGGCACAAATTGGATCTGTGGTGTTTGTGCTACTGACTCCTTTAAAGGTGATGGACTGGGCAGGACAGATGGGTTACACTTTGAATATTCTATAAGAATCTCTGGAGACGACTGTTGGAGCCTGTCTGCATTTTCAAGAGAGCTATTTGTGTTGGTCTGCAATGTTCTGAAGCTCTGATGTTTCTTTGACATATGCACAGAATGTTCTGATTTTTTTATTACAGGTTCGCTTATAGCAGATTTTCTTGCATGGTATATCTTTTCGCATGCAGGTACTACAATTTTATCAGAAACTTCAAGTGGAGAACAAACAGATCTGTTGTGATGTGCATTATCAATAATAATTAAATTTTCTGGAGGGAGCACTCGAGTTGCGCTCTGTGAATGTGCTGGAGGGGGCGAGAGTTGGGGGACAATTGACGGTGATTGATATCTATTAGATGGTTGTGAAGAACTGCCCAATTCTATTTCACTGTAAAGTCGTTTCTTCACAGGAAAAATGTTCACTGATGATTTTTGTGAAGAGGTTGTAGATGGTGTCGCTGCTGCGCCTCCTCCTGCTGCTGCTGTAGCTGCACTTGCAGCTGCAGCTGCAGCTGCAGCTGCAGCTGCTGCTGCTGCAGTAGCTGTGGTTGCTATTACAGAAGTTGATACTGTTCCTGCGAATGTTGTTACTGTTGAAATTGTTGAAGTTACTTCTACAGAGGTCTGAGGACTAGAACAAGTTGACACTGGAGTAGCAACTTCTGCAGAAGTTGGGCTGTTTGGAGAATACGCATCAGATTCCTGGGTTCTTGCAGCTCTGTACTGATCTGTCAATGGTTTACTTGTATCATAGTATGTCATGAGTGGTCCTGAATATGATGAATTTTCATAAGCAGCATCTGAAGTTGGTGTTGGCGGACCTGACAGGTGATTCTGATACGTTAAGAAGCCTCCTGGATCATGAGGAGGGTACATTCGAGGACTGTAGGTAGGAAATGCACCACGTGTTTGCTCTTTTGGACTATGGCTACTATTACATGTCTTCTCAGGACTGCTTTTCTGTAGTGAAAATGATGTATCTTGATAAAAACCAACACGAATAGTCCCATTTAATGGGGGATAAGAAGCAAATTTTGGTCCTTCTTCGGACCTTGGGGATGATATAACAGGAGATGCTGCCATAGGTGACTGATGAATTGGAGATGGATAAGGTGCAGAGTAACTTCCCAGACGCTCATCTAAACTCAATCTTGGAGAAGAACCATCAACCGGATCCATCAAATCTTGGCTGAAAGATGATCGTTCAGAAACAGTACTTCCTGTGCTAACTTTTCTCTGACGTGGAGTACCTTGCTGATTGCTATTTACTTGAATAGGACTTGACACATCATCTCCATTTCCTTTCTGTTGGAGTGAACATCGTGAATCTGCTTCTTGTAATCTTGAATCAACTACAACAGGTTGTCGAGAAACATCATGAACAATTACTGAATGTACTTCTGCAGGAATATTTTTATCAGTTGTTGATTCAATGGCGAAAATACTAGTAACATCTCTCCGTTCTTCTATATTAATGATATCACTAGATGCTCCATCCTGAAGAGATTCTGGTCTCTTTTTTGTGGTAGATGTTGATTTTGGTGCCCCAAAAGCTTTAAACCAAGCACTTAAATTAGGCATAGCTTTCTCCTGTCGGCAATCTTTATTAACAGTTTTCACATCTATTTCTTCCTTCTCTTTTTTCTCAGTACTTTCTTCTGTGTTTTCACATTCCAAAGGAGACTCAGGAGTCTTTGGTCTCACATCGAGAACAGGTTTTGGTGGTTCTTCAGGTACCAATACTGATTTGACTTCTTCTTTGGTTTCTGCATCAAAATTGTGCTTGCTTTGGCCTACACCAAAACCTAAGACATCTGTACCTAAAACTGTCCCAAGACTTAATTTGGGAGTAGCTTCATCTGGAACTGGGAATAAAATACCACGAGTATCCTTTGGTTTCCCAGGGGGTCCTTCTTCTGATACTTTCCCTGCATTCTGAATGTTGGTAATCAAATTCCCCTTACTCTTGCCTGGCTGGAGTCTCTCAATTGTACGTTGGACTTCACGCCGCCGCATCTGCTTATTTGGATCCTTACTTGACCTCCTTTTTGAGTTGTCCTGAAAATAAAATTCACAGTTAAAGGTAAACCACTATACATGCACACAAATTGAAACCAGTTCCAACAGGTAAAGCAAATGCAGAAACTGAAATCACATGTATCAACAATGCACAATAAACTTCAGATCTATCATACACACAATTTTTAATTTTTGAGGTTGCAATAAATCAAGCACCTATGAGGATGAAACAAAGATAAATGAACAATATTGTAACACTTTTACGTGAAGTTTAAATCTGAATTGAAGCTTATTACACATGTAGGAACATACAGCAAAAATTATGTTATTAAAATAAACAATGTATTTTAAATAGGACTCTCAAGTATTTTTTAAACATCCTGATAACATTCACAAATTTTTCAGTGGCATACAACTTAGGTGACAGCATGAATTCAAACCAGATATTCTGAGTAAGTCTCATGTATTACAAATGCAAGGTAGTTAATATATTGTTTCAATTGATTCTTGTTCAGAAATAACACTATGAATAACATTGTGTATTGTGTATTTCTTAAATTATGCAGTTTTCTCCATTGCAGATTTGGGTAGTGCAAGTTCCTGGTCCCCTAAGCCCCCTAAAACTCTGCTGAAATCTCCAATGAGTGTGAAGAAGAATTACACACTTTCACTGAATCTGACATGAGATGTGGTGAAGAATCTTCTTCTGATACAGAAAATAACAAAAAAGGTCTTACAGAACATAATGAAATTGATAGAATACTGGAAATGGCCATTAGTTAAGAACAAAATGTGGCGAGTAGCAAAGTGGGTGTAAAATAAATGAAACACATCAAAGAGAGAGAGAGAGAGAGAGAGGAGAGAGAGAAGGGAGAGAGAGAAGGGAGAGATAGAGAGGAGAGAGGAGAGAGAGAGGGGAAAGAGGGGAGAGAGAGGGGGGAGAGAGAGGGGAGAGAGAGAGGAGAGGGGGGGAAGAGAGAGGAGAGGGGGGGAGAAGAGGGGGGGATAGACGGAGGAAGAAGAAGAGGGGAGAGAGAAGAGGGGAGAGAGAGGGGAGAGAAGGGGGGGAGAAGAGGGGGGGAGAGAGAGGAGAGAGAGGAGAGAGAGAGGAGAGAGAGGAGAGAGAGAGGAGAGAGAGAAATATATCATGGATGAATCAGACATGGAGAACTTTACATGGTTTGCAGTTAATGATGGCTAAAGTATTTGTAATACCTAAGGTAAACTTATAGTTTGGTACAATAATCTAATTATTTTTGTATTGGATTTTCGTTTCACTATTGCATTTCAAGAGATACTTTCAGTTTGTTAAGGCACAGAGTTTTGGTTGAACCATAGGTCTGTTAGAATGTCCAGCATAACACTAATATTTTCTACTTGAAAGCAATAAATAAATGGTAAATTGGTACATCTGATGTATATCTATTCTCATTTTATGTACATACTCAGTTCAAAATATTTTTCAGCGTCTTCCTACAACTACAATATGTACAATATACTACAATATTCAAATCAGAGATTTCAACAATCATGAAATCTGCACCATTCTCTTAAACTTCCTTTACACTGCTCAAGGAAAAAGTTTCATTAAAAAAATTTGGAACCATTTTGAAATTTGGAACCATTTGGAAAAAATTTGAAAATGTTGAGGTTTCATGTACAGTACCTTTAAAAAATCCAAACATCCGTTTGAGGCTCCCAAAGCCTCGAGTTAGTTCAGATCGATCGGGGAATATCAATTTTGGAGAAAATCGGCTGAACAGTTCAGGCGCTACCATTGACCATGGACAGACGGGCAGACGTTTTGCCTTCAACCAATTTTTCGGTATCAACGACCCAAAACAAGGATTCTGGCTACACCACGTGTTAGAGGAAGTAATTTACTATGTATGGGAACAGGATTTATGCACGTTTTTGTTACTAGGGTCCAACAATAAGAGTTTTTCTGTCGAGAATTCGCTGTTTTCCGTCGTACGATTACACTTTCTTTTCTTATGATGGACAAGAAAGTAAAAATTGCTGATGACTTCACTTCAATATCTAATTGGGACCTGCACCCTTTTTATAAGCGTACTATACTCTACTCGAGAACAAAAAATTAAAGAAAAAATTTCGACCGTTATTGAGAAAATATTGTTTTTAAAATTGCCTATATTTCACCCCAAAATACCTGACAACTATTAATATATTGAAAAGCTTGTACATGAGGTCGTTTAAAAAACAATTTTTGAAGAACAGACTTATGTCAGGGAAAATTATCTTTAATATTGCAATTTTCGAAAATTCAGAGTTCACCGAAAATGAGTCCTGCGCCATTTTAAAACGTATTTTGCTCTAACCTAGAAAAAAAATCAAAAAATTCAAAGCTATTTTTGAGAAAATACAGAAAATGTTAGGGTTTCATGTAAAATACCCTCAAAAATGAACATATTTTTAAAATTCCAAGGGCACGAGTTTGGACAGATCAGTGGGGGAATGCCAATTTTGGGGAAAACAGTTTGAGTGCTAGTGTTGACTACATACAAACAGTCATTTGACTTTAAACCAAATAATTTGCTACAAATTGCCAGATTTATCCACTTTTTGATAACATGGATTCACAAAAAAGTTTTTGTCGAAAAATTGCCACTTTCCGCTGCAGTATAATACTTTCGCTGAAGTACATAATAGGTGAGAGTAAAAATGCTCACAGAATTCTGGAAACAATTGTTTACAGATGAAGATATGCTAATTATGAGTGTTGATAGCACAAATAAATACAATGAGAAACTCACAATAAATTATTCTAACAAATACTTACACATGCTACAACCTTAATTATAGAAAAGTGCTAATTGGATTATTCAGAATAGCTGATGTATTGTATACAGGAAGAGTGTGCATACAGGTGAAAATGTCCTGGGTACAAGACGGAACAGGAATAGAGACATTTTGGGCTACATAAACCTTACAACAAAGATTTAGATTTTTGTCCGGTGCTATACGTTTGGGAGATTTTGAGACATGTGCAGAATGTTATTTTAATAAACTAGTTCCAATACACTATTATTTGAGTTATTTGTAGAGGACTGCAGAAACAATTTTTCAATTTTGATTTTTGCTGCTATGGATGAAACACTTGTTCTTCTTGGATAAGATGTGCATACCACAAGTATGTAACCCATATTTTAAAAAACGAGGCCAACAACCCATTGCTAGTCGGACGCGTAGAGCATACGAATACCCAGTGTCTCCTGTGTTTGGCGACATCGGGAACACTCATAATAATTGCGCATTTCCACTCATTGGTCTTTTTCTGTGTCCCCTGCGGGTAAAGAACACCCCGTCTAGTTTATATTTTGAAACTATAGTCGTGACATCATGAACAGCAAGACATAGAGCTCATATTTGACGACGCTGCAAAAGTGTCTTGTGGTCGGCGCAGGGCGAATGTTAACACGTTTCGTCACAGCAGTTTTGGAATTTCATTCTACTGTAAAATTTTACGATTTTAGTTTCGTAAGAAGTAAAAACAGTTTGTGAGTTTCCGATAAATTACTGTAGTTTGCTCTGAATGATGTATCTATGGACCGAGGAGGGGGATATCTTCCACAATAAAACCAGTGCGCCATGAAAGCAACTGTAAGGGTAGAGTAGTGAAAATATTTAGAGGGGGCCTCAACATTTTATTGCGCCTGGGGCCATTGTGCTTAATTCGCCACTCATCATGACCAGTCACGGACTGATCTGCTCGATATCAGTTCGTGACTCTTTCACTCGTACACTGCCAATACTAGCGAAGGTCGAGAAAAGTAAAGAGATGATATTGAAGATATCCCAGAACTAAAAATCTCAGCGCCGAAGCCCAGCAACGGGCCACCATACGCTTCTTGACCCGACTGTCCAACAGGCAGAAAACAGCTCCAAAATTTGGAAAAGAGATTCGTAGCAAAACGTGATTTCCTGGGCGTTAAGAATAGTCTTAAACGCAGTGAAACTCCAACTTGGTCATTTTGCTTTTAATTACCATCCAACCAGGGCCTCTCACGAAAGCTCTTCCTAAACACACCCTATTGAAAGGAAGCATGTAACATATGATAGTAGTAGTATCGAGAGTTATATTACACCCAAGGGTGTCTCTCGCATCCCAACCTCCATATCTCTCTATCGGTGTAGTCTTCATTACTTAATCCTCTCTTCACCATTGCCTCATCCACTCTCCCTCTCCCCATGGAAGTCTAGGTCTTCCTCTTCGTGGGTTGCTGGTTGCCATTTCTACAATATTTTGGGCCAACGCTCTTCGTTCATTCTTTTCATGTGCCCATACCATTTTAGTCTTTTCACTTCAATGGTGTCACTTATATTAAAACTCACTTCCGCTTTACGTTTAATTTCTTCGTTCTTAACTTTATCCATTAAAGTCAGTCCGCAACTTCGGCGCCAGAAATCCATTTCCATTACCTTCAATTTCTTTTCGCTCTTTTTTGTTACTTCCCATACCTCAGATCCATAAAGAGTAATATTCTCTACAAGTCTTACATCATTTTTGTTTTACACTCTTTCTTAATTTATCTTTCCAAATCAGTGGATGTAATTGTTTTATAGCCACTCTACAGTTTGTAATTCTGTTTATATCTTGCGTACTGCCTACATTTGCGTTTATTTCTGAACCGAGTATTTTTGATAAGGTTTTACTTCCGAACCATCATCCAGTTTCAAACCTTTACCACTTCCTCCTACAACCATATACTCAGTCTTGTTAAGGTTTATTTCCAAACCCCATTTCGAGGACTCTTCATATAATTTTCGCAGCATATATAGAGCATCGTCATCTTCAGCGAACAGCACCTGATCATCTGCGAAGTGTAGAGAGAATAATAGAGTCACCAATTTTAATACTCATATTACAACATTTCTTCCTCCATCTTCTCAGGTCTTCAATCAAATATATTTCAAACAAAGTCGGAGCTACACAGCACCCCTGTCGTAAACCTTTACTGGAAATGGTGCTGAAATGTTTCTCCCTACTTTTATTTGGCTCATATTATCCCTGTACAAATCTTTAACGGCTCTAATCAATTGTGTATTTACATGTTTCTCCATCGCCATCCATAGGCTATATAATGAAAGAGTGACGTAGGCCTTACGCAGATCAATCAACACAAGGTGCGTCTCAGAGTTACGGGCGAGACGTTTGTCTGATACTGAACACGTTATCAATTCACGAGCTCGAACTCTAATGCTATCAATGCACGCTCGAAAGCCGATCTGTTCCTCGACATCAATGAGGTCTCTTTCCTGTCAGGTTTTTAATATTTTCCTATACACTCGGCCAATGCTGCTATGGACAGTTACACCCCTATAATTTGCACTGTTTTATATCACATCTAATATATGACGAATTAGCATAATTATCATCGCACGATCATATTCACGTAGTGTACAAGCTGAGAGTACACTTCCCTTCCGTTTTCAAATTATCAAGAATTTCTTAGGATTTTGGACTTAGTTAAGTTATTACAAACTGAAGTTTCCAAAAGCGCGGCAATTGGGGTGGGGTGGGGGGCGCTTACGATGCGCTATGAAACAGAGTGAAGAAACGAAGATTATCAGCGTGTTTTACCTCCTCCGCCATAGTACGTAAATAGTAAATGGAAAGTATTGTAATCGTGTTGGGGAAATCAGCCGTTTTTATACAAAATCGATATTCCCCCTCGATCTGAACGACCCTTCGAGTTTGAAGCGTATATTTTGATTTTAGGGGGTGCATTACACAAACCCTCAACATTTTCTAATTTTCCTCAAATATGGAACCATTTTTTTCGGAAAATTGAAAGTCAATGACCTTTGGTTTACTGATAAACTGTTATTGGTGAAATTCAAAAAAATCTTCTCTTCTATCACTTCGTACTTTTTCGCTTCGTAACATTTTCAAAATTTTCTCTAGGACTCCGAACTTTCTGATTAAACTTTGTCCTCGCATAGCGTAATGGACGCTTGGCGCTTGTCTTTCTTTCATTGAAATTCCTAGTTTTTGGAAAATTGCTTCCTTTTTGGGAAGTGGGGGGCATCGTCTTACAATACTGAAGATAGAGATCATTTCTTTAAAGAAATTTGTTGTTCCAAGACATTTGAAATACAATCATGTATAATTTTTCGAGAAATTTACGCAATTTCCACACAATTATTTTCTCAAAAAGACTTCAATTTTTAATTTAAATTTTCTTTGTTTATGTATCGAACGATTAAAAAATAGTTGTGCCTGTCCCATTTCCGGCTTACTCAATGTATTTTCAAAAATTGCAAATAGCTAACATTGTAAAAGTAGAATATTGAAGATAGAGATGTTTGTCTGAAATGAAAACTGTTCTAAAAAAGCAGATCTTTAAAATGGTCATGTACAATTGTTTGAAAAACTAGTAGTTCTCGCGCAATTTTTGCTGGGAATTAATTCGAATTATAAATAAAAGCATTTTTTGATAACCGCTCGCTTTTTTCTTTACTTTCTTCAAGGATAGAATAGGCAACACTTAAAAGAATGATGCAGGTTTCATTTTCCTCGAAATCTCTCGTGTGATTCCAGGCAGTGAAGTAGAGGAAAATACAATTTGGTCAGACAATTGTAGAGCATAAGTGAAATCCGGGCTAAGTGCCCAAATGTGAAAATTTTCATTTTGTGCTGAAAAGCATGGTAAGTATGTAAATTGGGCTATCTGAAAGTCTCATTCTTAGGGGTTCAAATTGTCGCCACAGGACTGCACATCAGTCAAGTCCTGTGACCTTTTGAAACCGTTTTTCTTAAATACCTCAGAATTCCAATTTTGGCACTTAGCAGTTTTCACTCACTGTCTATAATTGTTACAGATATAATAAAAATGTTAATATTGTAATGTGATGGCTATTACATTAGTATCTTCAAATTAAGACCACAACTCAAGTTTTTACTAAAGACCACACCTATTGTGGCTGACAGTGTGCATGCCATGATTGAACAAAGGTAGAAACTTCATATAATAAATTTTAACATCTTGGGACTGGCAACAACAGGTAAGGCAAACTTCCAGTAAATACACTGATAATAATATGGAACTTCAAGATTTTAATAACATGAGTTCACTATATGACAGACGATAATTTGCTAACCCATCTCAAGGATGTTCACAAACAGCACGTTCTTCTATTCAAATGTGTACAATTACAAGTGCACAAATAAAAGATGGGTAAACAGTTTTTAAAATCATCATTTGATGGTATTCATCAAGAGATTGGCTTTTGCTAGGTCACGCAGACAAGGAGTTATATTTCCAGAAGAGTTGATGCTAGTCTCAAATGCCCCATACCTAATTCCCAGCAGAAATATAATGATTTAATGCTGTTGCTCTATGTTCCTTTAGTTTGCCATAATCTTTATTACAAATTAGCAGAAAATAATAGCAAAAATGACTACCCATAGAGATACAAGTGATGATGAAGAAGATGTAAAACTTTGAAGTATTCAAATAAAATGATATGAGAGAATTAAAATATTGGTTATTTCTTCCATACAAAGACCAGTCTGTCCTACAATATTATAACAACCATATAATAAATAAGAGTGTGTCCTACACCTCCGAGATACAGGTACAGGTATACAACACTATGTTTATCAGAAGAACAATAGAAATTACATAAAATTAAAATCAACATGAATCTTAATGTCAAAATACAATTCTGGTAAAAGTCTATTACAAAGATCCACTTAACAAGCAAGAAAATTATGGACAAAGACAAATACATACAAACTGCTCTCTTGTAAAGTTTAGTAGAAGTGAGAGTGTCCTATACCTTTGAGGTACAGAATTAGATCTTAGATAGCGTAAAGGAAACTTAACAGAATGGTGCAGGTCTCTTGTTTGTTGCAATGATCGATTATTCGAAAAATTGAAAAAATTAAAAAATGTTCAGCGACTTTTGTGCAGATACATTTTTTTTTCTTAATGAAATGTGTTCATCAAAAACTGATCTTCAATAAGGTCATGATGAATTTTTTGAAACTATGAGTATTTTTTGTGTAATTTTGCGACAAACATAGTCACCGGTTGCAAATTTACTGCTGTTTCATGAATGGAATTCCAGAAAGTTGGATTCTTCGTAAGTTAGAATTTGTAAATTATTTCATATTTCTTTGATCGTTTCTTACATTCGAGCTTTTGAGATACATTTACAAATTAATCTTTTAGAAATTATTTAAAACCTATTTCAAATATATAAAATAAAAATTGCTAGCGTTCATGGAATATCGGAATGGAATGCAACAATGACTTGGTAGCTACTTTCTGTGAATTACGTGCTATTGTTGGAACACGATTTACTTGTACGAAAAGCAGTTATGAGTATTGAAACATTTGTGTTGATATTTGCTTGAAAATATTTAGTTTGTAATAAGTTTTACAAAAAAATTATGACCGAGATGTGGTAATTCAGAGAGAAATTGTGGTATAAATGACTTACATAAGTATTACTAAAGGCAAGAAAGTACGTTCTGTTTTAGCACCGCCAGTTTTTCCTAGTATCTCAGTTTTATACGCTTTAAAGTATTGAGAGATGACGAGACATTACATTTCACAACATTTATGGTCTCTCCCTTATTTATTAGTCAGATCCCTATAGCTGCAAAAAGACAAAATAACAATACTGGCTTAACAAAAAAAAAATTGTGCCAAGAATAACCCTGCAAAACTGATGTAATTTGAGTAATTTTACCTTGTTTCATAACTGTCTCAAACATTTTCTCTGACTTCATGAAATTTCCCAATTATTTTTCCAGACAGTATAAAAATCTTTCAGTCATGATTTTACAATGTTTCTCTCATCAAATTCAGGGGCCACGTGAGATGTTGGTAGACCTATCACCACAAAGCAACCTACTAACAAATAGATGTATTATAAAGCCGATGCAGTGTTTTAGAATTTTGCTGAGGTGGCATTTAGATGTAGAGGTTCTTTGTAATGTGACATAAAACTTGGTGTGCGCATTTAAAAAGGAATAAGTCAAAGTTTTTGTCCAAAATAAGTATGCAAGGACATTGCTTTACTACGTTACTATCATTGTGTGTAACGGGGGATAAGTGACATTTCAACTTTGCCATTAAACTTTAATTGCTTCAATGGCCTCTCAACTGCACACACTGTTCTTACATTTCTTTCAAAAGGCGTACCTTCTTCTGGGGCTTCAAACCTGCCAACTCTGGCTGTTGTCCTATCTTAGCGAAGCTGCCACTGTTTCAGATTACAAAAGAACATTAATAAGTTGTGAATGGCAATCTATAACTCTTGATTTTGCAAGTAATGTGCAACTTGCCACTCTTTCAGTAACCATCCTTGTTTTAGTTGCTTTTCTCTTAAAACTGTTTATATCAATTTTGTTCTAAGAATGTAGTATTTTTCCTCAGAAATATCGTTTTGTTCTTGAATTTTTTGTTCTCTTTTTTTAGCATTGTAAGCTTTGATATGAATAAATATGAAAATATGTCCAAACACAACCTTTACATAAGTAGGAAACATTATATATTTCACCCATTTGGGCAAAATTTATCCCCACATAGGTTTTGTTCTAAACTGATACTGAGATATTCATTATCCCACAGTGTGCCTACAGTTATCCTAAAATATGATAAACAAATGTTTGATGAATAATAAAATTAATAAATGAAAATATAAAAATGTTATTTTCCCGTACATCTTTGGAACTCCTGTGACATCTTCTCATGTACATGCTTGATAGTTCAACCATTCTGATGTTCCGGTTTTCGGTAAACAGGACTGCTCTTTTAGCCATGCATGAATACTAAATTGCAATATCAATACACTGATCTCAATTGTTTTTATACCACAGACTGCAATTCTCAGCAAGATTCATGCAAATAACACACAGAAAAAGAAAATACATAGAAAGGACAACAAGTCACAGCAAAAGAAAAGGCTTACAGACAACAGTTCTAATATCAAATATGGAGCTGATGTAATTGTAAACATTTATTACGAATAGCAATTCTCCTCTACTATTATTCTCTTAGTATATACACAAGTGTGCTATATTCTCAGCTAATATATTGGCATTTCCTCAGAATTTCATATGAAAACTGAAGACCTTAATCTTCTTTATTTCATTTCTAATTTGAATTGAAAAAAGTTCAATGAAATTTTGATACCAGTTATTTCTATTCTTTTTGTTTCCTTTGTTTCTTGACATTGCTAATAATAGGGTAGAGGCAACATATTTCATAATTACACAGAGTTTTGCATACTAAAAACTGCAAGAAACTATTTATAATTAGTGCATATTTTACACAGAAATTAAGCATGACATAAAGTTAATACAGGCAATGAATGAACCATAATTATTTGGTAAATTAGCAAAGGCCAAAACACCTACATGCCGAAAATCTGAGTGGGCACCTAATTTTACCTACTTATTGGTATGGATTTTACCTTGGAGTCCTTGGAGCGTGAGGGTTTTTCCATTTTAAGATTTCGGCGATATTCACCGTCAACTCTGGATCCTGCTTCATACTCTTCTGTACTAATAAAATGAGAGGGGGAATTGCTTGCAGATGAAAATTCAGAATACCGCGGTGTGTCATCCAACCATTTGTTTATATCCTGAAAGATCAAATTGAAAGACTGAAATAGCAAATTCCAAAATTATATTCATTTCTGAAAGTACACTAATATTCTATTATTCGAAATATAGAAAATTAAAACAGTCTACTTGGAATTAGATGTATTTGAAATATAACACTTTTGAAACTAGAGAATTAGGTTAAAGAGAATGCAAGTGGGAAAGCAAAAGACAAGTAATCAGGAAAAAGATGCAAAAATATATTAGAAGTGTGCAGGAAAAAAAAAAAAATAAAAATAGTTACTGATACAGTACAATACTGACAGTAAAGAATAAAATAAATGAAAGAGAATGACCGATAATAAAAATATCTGAAGTTCTAAACTCCCAACTTCTCAGAATTATGGGCAATTTCTGGACATCATGAAAACATAATAACTTGCACTCCACCATTACAAAATGTAAAATAATGTCTTCAAGGTGCTTGTAATTTCTGGTTCAATATGTTGTTTCACATGCCTCGAAAGTCAGGTCAATATTATGAATTCCAAATATTTTTCTACAGTTCTTCCTGTTTCATCATTTGTTCGTTCATTGCCATATACAAAGTATTTTCCTCTTACAATGTCATTTCAAAATTCATCAAAATACATTCATTAATATGTATAGGCAAAATCATTTACTGCTTCACTTTGCAAGCAACTCAGAAGTCAAAAACATTGTCATTTTGCTACAATTGGTTCCAGAAGCCATGCAGTTTTTAAGAAAATTATTTAAAATTTAAAAATCTTTAGTTAATATGTTTCACAGAATGTTACTGAATTTTCAGCCTACTTATTGGACCTTGCATTTAACTACATTTTTTGAATGCCCTACATACACATCTTTAGAACAAAGTAAAATAATTTCACGGGAGAATAATCTATCTAAAAATTGGTTATCTGGAGGGGAAACCTTTGAAACAATTAACATTAAAAATGTGCATGAAATCTGAGGAACTTAAATTTACAGGGAAGGCCAACTTCTGGGCTCAAAACCTAATAATGAGTGTTTTAATCCTCGAAATGTAGTTTCTGTGGAAAATAGGGGAACATTCAACACAGAAACACAAGTATGAAAATTAATGTAGCAAAAAGACACACACTGCCATGTAATGTGAGTAAATAGAACACAAAGTGCAAGAACAAGAAAGAAAACAAACTAAATTTTGAAAATCAATATACACATACATACACACATTCACATTGATTGCTTTGTTAGGAACAAAAATGAAAGTGAAATAGAAGAAATGAATAGAATTAATTAGAATACATAATAGGAAAAAGGGCAGTAATAGACAGACAATAGAAATTATAGAAAAAAAGGAAATCAAAAAATAATCAACACTTGATTTTAACTTCAGAAACTATTTTCTAACTTAAAAAACATTTCATTTTCATAATATTTCTTTATGTTTTTGGAATCATTAAATCATATTAAAAAGTAAAGAGTCCTACAAATTCGTTCAAATAAGTAGCAAATACAACAGTCAAGACCAAAATGGACAATTGTAAACAATAAAAATTGTCATTGCATCTTTTAATCCTTCAATTCTCATGGTATTTTAGGAGGAAAATATTGTATTCATGTTAAGGGAAACTAGTGCAGCAGAAACACTGCAAGTGGGTAGAAAAGACTGGAGGCCAAGAGATATTTCTGCAGTGGTCAATACTTATTAAATGCCAGTTCTCTATCCTGTCAAATGGGGCACTTGCTATACCACAGAAAATTAGAGTGGGATATATTGTTTAGAAGAATTCTAAATGATTTCATTTAGCATTTCCAGTAGGGAAGGGAGACCAAGAGGCGATGATACATAAGTTATAATCTCTCTCATTCAAATGCCAACCTCACCTTCCCGTGGTGGCTCCCATTAACAAAAATTAGGCAATGGCAATCGGGAATTGGTGGGATAACCATAATTCGAATTTCCTTGGGGGTAAATACCCAAGTGGATACAGCAATGTACAAGAACAATGCATGCAGGCAGGAATCCAGGCCTCAAGATGGCAGCCTCATTAATATTCTAGGGGATTTTTGAGCTAATAACCCATAATTCTCTGAAATTTTAAAAACTATTCGAGAAACCAAAATGAGAAGAAATGAAAAACTGTGAAAAAAAACGCCAGAGAAGTACCTATAGAACTTCTGATTAGAAAGAGGAAATGGTGATGGATAGGAAAACAACTGAGAAAACATACAGGAGCAATAGAAACGCAAGCATTAGAATGGATCTCACAGGGGCAAGCTGCAGGAAGGGGCACGGAGGACGGTATACAAGAAGAAGGAGAAGACTGGAAAATCATGGAGGGAAATTAGAGAAGTAGCGGCTAATTGAGTTAGATGGAAGTCTCTCATTGAGGTCCTATGCTCCTATGAGCTCCAGTAGTAAAAAAGGATGAACGAGTATGGAAAAGTTTTGGCCACGATAAAAAACTTGAGCTCAAGTTGCATACTATCTATTGTTCACTGCACATAACTAAAATAACAAACTGTTGTCAACAGCAAATGCCAATTAAAAAGGAGTGCAATGACTCAGAAACAGTACAAAAAGTAGTGTACAGTTAATTATCCATAGAAGATGCTAACAAATAACAAAGCGAAAAATAGCACTGATTTTTGAAAACCACTGAAAGCTGATGATGGTACATAAGTAGTTATCCATTTTAGTCTGCCAAACAACTTCAGTTTGGCACTAAAAAGATTGACATTTTCAGAGTTCATATACATGTTCAAGGTGAGTAAATGTAGAAATGAAAAAATTAGTGTCTGATTTCGATTTGAATCATCTACAAGAATATATAGCAACGCAGAGGATAGATCATATGAAGAAAAGAAGAAGAAGAAGAAGAAGAAGAAGAAGAAGAAGAAGAAGAAGAAGAAGAAGAAGAAGAAGCGGAAAAAGAAGGGAGGTGAGGAAACAATTCAATTAAAACTTCTGAGATGAGAATTAGTTATGACACAAGTACAACAAAAAAAGCAAAAACAAAATAAACACTGACACAAGCATTGTCAATAACTACAAGTGATAGAACACTGATAAAGAGTGCACAATACATGCTTCAGAGCATAGTACAGTGTAATATTACACACAAGCAACATTACACTCATGGTTTTGATTTGTAAAACAGTTCCATTCATGCATACCCAATCTTGATTGGTACATGTATTAACACATGGAAACTTACTAAGATAAAGTCAAAGAGCAGTAGATACAATCCTCACAGAACACTAATTTATTATTAATTAATATTATTTATGCATTTTATTAAAAAATATATTGATCGCAAACACAGTCATATTTATCATGAACATTACGCTTCAGAATGAGTTTCTTTTATACATCATTATGTTGTTATTGTTTTAAAAATTAAAACATTAAAATTTATCTGTCTTCCACTTTTTATTTTTAGTTATAAAATTAATCAGAAATTAACATTTCATGTTGCTCACAGCATATTACTATATTTTAAGGACAGAAAAGCCATGTGCTGGTAATATATATTTGTTCTGAAAGATCTGAATAATGTGGGTAGGAACTAGTAGTTTTAAATAATATTTTTCTCAAATTTCAGGAATTCAACCAATTGTTGCCAAGTTAAAAATGATTTAGTGGATCAAAACTAGTTCAACTCATAAGAGCTCCTTGTTGAAATCACAAAATAAAATACTATTTGAGAATTGACTCAAAGGGAATACACCACCATCCACATCCACTAACCTGTATGCAAATGTGAATGAGATTACATTTTTCAACTTGAGCAATAAAATTTATTTGTAACAAACACCGAACTTCCCACAAAAAGATGCAAATCAGTAACAGTGTTACAATATATCATATACACAAAAAATCGGTGCCATTTTCTCATCAGCTTGTCACTAATGATATAAATTAGGTTATATATTTACATTTAATATAAATTATACAACTATTGAAAAATTAAAAAAGCCAAACAAAAACATTCTTTCGCACAACAGTAAAACTTACAAATGACAAATCACACCTCCTTTCTCGTGTACACTGGGGAGAATGAGTTCGAAAGTCATATTCCTTTTTAGTAGATTTCAGAATGTTGACAACAACATAAATATTAGTCTCCATGAAAAAAGTTACTTTAAAATTGTAATCTAACATAAAAGACATCTGCTTTACCCCTGCTAACGATTACAGTTCTAAGAGATCCTAAATGACATGAACGATACAGAGAAAATTATAAAAACTGGCCTCCAACGAAAAGCAGAAAACATTTTAAACAATATCCCAATCTAAGCCACAACTGTTTCTTAACTAAAAAACCACCCCCACTTCTCCTACCAGTTGTTGTGCTTCGAAAATTTTGAAATTTCCTGTCTCTTCCATGTTTTCCATACCAAAAAATCTTGTTTTCCAGGTCATTTGTAATATCACAGAAAGTATTTTCAAATGATTTAAAGACATATTTATTAGAATTTACATAGATTTATGAACAGTTTCATATAAACAATACAATCACTTTTTGAATCACAGTTTAAGTAATATTACAAATGATTGAAACTAAATTAGCAATAAAGGATTCATGGTAATATAATTATTCAACATTAATCTTTCTAAACTATAAAGAAACTACAATTTATTAGAAACACTGATTGCCTTCAGTATTTCTTCTTCTATGTTTGCATTTTCAGTTGCAATTTGAATATTTCTGTCGTTCAATTTATAGTGTTTTTTTGTTGTTGTTTTTTGTTTTGTGTCTTGGCCTTCTTTCCAGCTCTCCACTCATCCTTTTGGCATCTTTATTCTTCATTTCATGAAGCTCTTCTCTATATCAGCTAAGAGCATTTTTCACATATTGAATCATGCATTTTGCAATTTCAATTTTGCCTATCCCTCTTTTACTCTGAACCCCATCCCAGACATGACTCTGAATTACTAACGATTTCTCCAACATGTTATTGATGAGACTCCTTATTCACTGAAAATCCACATTCAATATTTCATTGGCTGTGTCAGAGGATATGCGACAAGAAGCAAAACTGTCACATTGGAAAGAAATACTACCACACAAAAAAACAAAAGTGTTGGAAAAAACCAACAGCAGGAGTAAAGGAAGGTTAACTCAAAAAGTTCTATATTGTTTTGTTCCTTTCCATGGCCTTCCCCTGTTTTTTCCATGGATGAAAAATTCCCTGCTTTCTCCAGGTTTTACAGAACAGTTTTACAAAGATTTCTGTTTTACAGAACGAAGAACATGTTTTCACATTTTAATTTTATATTCCTTTAGGCTTTGACTTTTTTAGAATTTAAGTAACACTGTGTTTCAGAAGTCTACCATAATACAATTTTTTAAAATATCCAATTCGAGTTTTAAACAATTTTGGCAAATGCTAAAAGCAACTGCAGATTGTAATAACAGATTTTAATTGCAAATCATATTTATAAATTAAAATGGCGTGGAATCTAGAAAACTTAATGTTTTTCATGTGATTTTGGTTCCTGACGGCAGATTTGAAGTTAAAGCATTGAAATTGCGAGATGAGATAGAGAGAGAGATAGATAGATAGAGAGATAGATAGATAGAGAGATAGAGAGATATAGAGAGATAGAGATATAGAGAGATATAGAGAGATAGAGAGAGATATAGAGAGAGATATAGAGAGAGATATAGAGAGAGATATAGAGAGAGATATAGAGATAGAGAGATAGAGAGAGAGATAGAGAGAGATAGAGAGAGATAGAGATAGAGAGAGATAGAGAGAGATAGAGAGATAGAGAGAGATAGAGATAGAGAGACAGAGAGAGAGAGAGAGAGAGAAAGAGCGATAGAGCGCGCGTGAGAGAGAAAGAGCGATAGAGCGCGCGTGAGAGAGAGAAAGAGCGATAGAGCGCGCGCGAGAGAGATAGGGAGAGAGAGCGAGCGAGCGCGAAAGAGCGCGCGCGAGAGGGAAGAAGAAGAAAAGAAGAGGAGGAGAAGAAGAAGAAGAAGAATTGCCATTTGACCCGATTTTGAAATCCTGCAATCCGGAATTTCGTTTGCCTGATGTGCCATGGAATGCTTTCTAACATTTATGTTTAGTCTTTTAAATAACTAATGTCTTCATTATATCTCGATTGGTTATTTTGTCAAAAATACTACAATCGGTACGTTTTGTTAAAATACATCCTGCGCATGTTTTCTTATGCTCTGAAATTTCTCACCTTTTAACCATAAACAGTTGAATGATGAATAAATGTACTAAGTGAGGTTGGCAACATTTTAATTTTTATGAAAATATAATTTATATCATCTGTGACAGAAGCTAATGAAGTGTTAGTACAGATTTACAGTTTGTAATATACACTGACACTGTTACTGATTTGCTTCTTTTTTTTTCTTTTTTTGATGGAATTCTGTGTTTGTTACAAATGAATTTGCTCCTTTTGGAATTCAAGTCAAAATATTACCACTTATAATTATTTTTCTTCTGCTTTTGTATACAACACAGACGTTCCACTGTATTAACATTGAATTATAAAATTATTATTTTATTTTCTTTGAAATGCCTTCACAGTCTGATTTACACAACCTAAACATCATGATATTCACATTTTTTCCCACAGTAAGAATTACGCAGTACCAACTGAGGAAGACCACAAAATGTAGTCTGAAATGTTAGCCATCAAGTCCGAGACGTGGTGCATCCCGGATAGCCCAGAAGATACAAATTCCGTCTGCCTATGCAATCATAATAGATAAGGAGACCATAAATTCAGTTGCCCCCGCCTCTCATTTTAGGCTGACACTGTCTTTCAACAGGAGTCTTCTACACCTTTCACATGCCATCTTCCTTTCTCTTTCATATTTTACCCATATTTAAATTAATTTATTTTTCTCCTTATCGATGAGCCAATATTAGCTTTACTTACAAACAATGATCATATTAAGTCATGCCAATTTAGTGGTTGTTCACAAGACACTTACAGTGTAATTCTGCCCCAGCACAACAGTTTCTTTTTATATTGAAGAAATATTTTCCGTCATCACACAAAGTAGGTTGTTAAATAAAATGTTTCTCATGGACCGTGGGCAACACTGACCTATCACGTACGCAGCCAAACTACCACATGGAACTCCTTTACCTGATATCATAGTTCTATTCCAACACAATATAATTGAGACAAAAACACAGATAAATTATTGCTGAAATCGCTTCAACAAGTCATGCATATAACAAACAGAATGTAATGAAGCTAACCTTCAAAGTTTGCTCTGTAGCCAACTCCAAAGCTTCAATATCTGGAGCAGTTTTAGTACCAGTTTTCTTCTTTCTTTTTGTACCATTATGATTAGGAAGGCCTTTTGACTCTCCCTCATCTCGTGTGCTGCTAGAATCAGAATCTGGAGCTTCTACAGCAGCTTCAGATTTTTCTTCCGAGTCCTTTTCCATATCAGGGAGCTTTTCGTCTTCATCGCTGGATGGAGATGATGGGAGGCTTGGTGGTAAACTGGGACTCCTGAAATATACCATAACATTTAAGAACTCTTTCGAAATAATAAAATGCATTTTTTAAATTTTAATTTATTTGGGATTAAACAGACTACGTAACTCCAAACCCTTATTGTGTCCTGTCCATACAGACTGCAGCTGAACTTTCAGGTAGCCTGAGCTCTAAGCTGCTCAAAGAGTGAAATAAAACCCAATATATATAAGCGAATCATAGTTTCAGAAAAAAACTAGCTAAAAGGTAAAAAGCAACATAATACAACCCTTATTAACAAAGTAATAGGATACATCAACTATACTCCAAGAATAGCAACGAACTCGAAAAATCCTCGATGAAATGCTGTTAGCAGGGAGTGTCAAAGCACTGTTGGAGCTAATTGCCGGTGCCGGCATTTGAGCCGTTAGTGTTGTGTTATTCATCCATAAGAACTGAAGCACAAGCAATAGGTTTAATACCTTAATGTTACAGGCAAGGTCTCACGTGTATAAAAATAAACTACTTCAACCCCCCAGTCAATGAACCACATAACTCAACAAAATGGCAGCAGATGAGGTTAGGTCACATCACAAAGCAATGCAACAGTGAAAACAGGCACTGTTGATGACATTGGCTTGAATTGTGTGATTTGCAAATGAAATCTGACAATACATAATATAAGATTAATTTAACAGATGTAAAATATAGTACTACTTCATAACACTGGCAATTCTAATACAAGAAGTAATAGTTATTTATATTTTTAAGATTGAAATGGTTTTTTTTTTTTTTTTTCAGGAGACAGTGGTGGGGTGGAATCCAGTAAAAACTCAAGCTCGAAAAACATAACCTTTCAGTTGATGGGCACACGCCTATTTGTTGAACTTACATTTCAAGCCATCACAGTTGTAAATTAAGGATTGCGGAGTAACCAATCACAAAATACAATAGTATAGTATATAGTTGTAGCATATACCTCCCTAATCCTTAATTTACAATCATAGATTACCACAATATCTCTGCTGCCAGCATGGAATTTATTACAGTTGTGCTTAAATCACCTGATGCAGATACCTTTTAGGCCCAGTCCTCCCTTAACTTTCACAATTCTCGAAAATTATCTTGAGTTACTGTTTTCATTAGCGTTCTCTTTCTTCTGTAGTCTATACATATTCCCCGACAGTATCTTACTCCTGAAGAAATATGAAAAGTATTTTATTAAAATTGTCATGTATTAAATACATGCCCGTGTTAGACCCTGTCAGCCCACCACGACCGACGTGTGTTTTGGAACTTGTTTCTATCGGATAAAGTGAACCAAAAACATTGGTCCTCAGAGGTTTACTACAACCGAAGTCGACTGTATATTTGCTGTCAAAAAGTTTAATGAACAAAGGCTAAATTCACGATAGTAACGGACCACTAACCATTAGTATCCACGTACAATCCAAAACCGAAAACTCGTACTGATACAATAAAGAAGCTACAACGTTGGGAATTGTTTCTGACGGTCTATGCGATGTTATTTATTACCGCGCAGCACCCAATACTCCTTGTACAAGCCACCAGACGGACCTGACCAAGAATTTGAAATGATTGCATACAGGTGTATCTCCATGACGACGCTACAGTACGAACATTTCACGCCGACGCTTAGCAGGTGTCATCAGCAATGAACTAGGACATGCATCTAGCAGCAATTAAATAATTTGAACGAGATGATTGACCTACAACTAGCCACAATCGTGTTTAAATTTACAAACTGATTTCATACAAAAGATATGATGCTGGAGATTCCGCTGGCGCTGGGGGAATACTGAAATTAAAAATTGGGCACAACCTTTAGACACCTCCTATCAGTTGACCAGTCCATACAGAAGCAAGTTGGAAGTCATCTCCACAGATTACATACCTGTTGTATGCAGGTGGGAAAGCAGCGAGACCAGATCATAATTAAAAACGATCTCCGCACTTGGGAGAGCAACATACGAGCTAGCAGTGCACTTGACCAATTGAGACAACTACCTTTTCCACAGGTAGTCCGGTAACACAACCAGGAAACATAGAGTCCTACAGAGTTTGGCCAGTAACCCCAGCAAGACCTTTCTTAGATGTTACGGTGCGGCAAGCAGTTGCACTGTTTTTCTCAATAAACTTTCCATGAAAAGGAGAGAGAGTGGTGGATCAACAACACGGACGCCCCAAGGCTAGCACAAACACCGACCCCGGACAGCCAGCCAGTAATGTTTACCCTACAATCCCCCGTGTGGGAGCTGGTAGCCTGTCGTAATGGCCCTACGGCCGGAGCAACGCCAACAAGTCCAACCAAGCGGTCACAGCAAGGCTTGGCCGCCCAGTAGTTGGTAGCTTCGAGAATCGGGGGGGGGGGGGGGGTACTTTCGAGTGTGACACTGATTTTGTCGGCGACCAGACACTCTTGGAATAACTCCCCAACGATTTCTACAACTAGGCAATGACCTCGCTGAGCCACATTTATTTCAATCTTGAATAAATACTTATATGTTCACAGGTACGGATATTGATTTAATCACTGCTCGTAGATATAGCTGCATTCGGACCTGAATGAATTCAACAGGAAATTAGTGATGATACTCTCTTCCCACTCCTCATATTATTTGGAACGATTATACGAGGTGTTACTAAAAATTACGGCGAATGAAATTTTATAGCGGCATCTGCTGACGCTACATCAATATGCTGTAATTTGTCCAGTAGCGTGATCAGCTGAGACAGGCACGGGCAAGTTGTAACACGTTCGAAGTGGAGTGAGGTTAAGTTTATCGAGTCTGTCGCGCGCAAAAAAGCCAAAGAAGCTCAAGAAATGTTAAAATCGGTGTACGGCGATAATGTGGTAACTCTGAAGACTGTTTACAAGTGGTATGACCGATTTAAATACGGAAATGAGACTCAAGACGAGCAGCGTGCAGAACGTCCAGTAACGTCAAAAGCAGATGAAAATGCGCAAAATATGGAAACAATGTTGTAGGCTTTCACGGTTGGAGTCAATATTCCTCATGTCTTCCGGGCTGATGGGCCGTGGTCCAATTGTCTTTGAGATGCCAAACGTTTCGTCCACGACTGCGGTGGGCATCTTCAGTGGCGAGGTCTCGGGCGAAGTGACGGTGGCTGACTGGCGACTGACGAAGTCAGGAAGTGAGGAATGTGTTGTGTTGTCAGTAGTGGTCCATACGCGAATAATAAAAATAATAATAATAATAATAATAATAATAATATCCTGGATCTTTTTTTTTAAAATTTCCATTTACTTCAAGCACTAATGAGAAAACTCAAAAGCTTTTTTTTCATAAAAAAATTTTACATGAATTTATTTTATACACAAGATCCATTTTTTAGAACAGATTTTGTTTCAGAAAAAAGTCTCCATCATTAAAATTGCACTTTTGCAATGTTAACTACTTGCCATTTTCGAAAATCGTTAAAGGGGCTTGTTTCAAAACTGTCACAAAGGACAGGGCCTTGTCAACCCTCTGCGTTTGCTTATGCTAAGGACAATACATTTAAGCGACTCAATGTCATTTTCGAGTCGTTGGGCGGACCACCACCACTTGACTTTCTCAGCGGACAAGTCGCACGCAATCTGTTACACCTGCAGCAAACACAAATACACTAAACGTTTAACACCTCCAAACCAAATTACACTTGGCACATACAAACTAACGTGGGCGCCTAAGGCAACTTATTTAGGCGTCACATTTGATCGAAGGATGCGCTGGCATTTACAAGTCAGAGGAATTCGATCAAAATTACAGCAAAGAGTTCGACTCTTACAACCTCTTTTGAGGGCCTACACTCCCCTTGGAACTTCGCTTGGCACTCTATAAAACGTGTTACCGGCCTGAGGCCACCTAAGCTGCGGCAACATTGTGGACCACAGCACAGACGTACAAGGATACACTTAAGCTAGGACAGAACGAAGTTTTACGACTCATAGCTCGCCCTCCGTTTCGGAAACGGTTGAAAGTACAGAGGAAGGAACTTGATATCGAGTCCTTCACTCAAAACTGGACACGGCTTTCGTTTAACGAAGCCTAACAAGTCTTTCAAAGCATCCAAGTTGGGGTAACGCTAAAACAATTAGCTCGACATGTCCACACAATAGGGCAAAGACGACAAACACTCCCCTCTGATATTATGAGGGCGTAGTGCAACACAAAAGCCGATTTGGGTATTGACTAAGGTCCGACGCGAACCCACACCAGGATTATTTCGCCCTTAAAAATCCACGGCTTCGATCGGGTTTGAACCCGCCAACTTGGGTACAACAATCCAATACGCTAACCGTTACACCATCGCCGCCGCCATTCTCCTGCTTCTGCGCACTAGTAGCAATAGGGCAACTTTCGCACCTGGGTATTGGGAGAAGAATATGTGGTCGTTGCCATGGACAAGGGGCCGCTGAAAGTGGACGGAATCCGACAAAATAAATAGTCTCCAAGCGCGCCAGACAACAGGGTTCAATAACAGTGTGACGTGCTATTCATATAAGGCTGTTACACAAAGGTTGTAAATTAATTTATTAAATCATAAGTCGTAGTCAATTGGTAAGTAACAGGTCAATATAATAAATAAAATAAAACTGGCATAGTAATAAGCACATTAGGGGGGGGGGAGGTAAGGGGGGATCGAAAATACAAGGGCAGAGGCGCTGGTGCGGACGATCTTCTTTGGCGCTGTTTGATTTCAGGTGCTGAAGAGGCAAGCACTGGAAGGAGACGGCGGGACGCCCACGCCATAAAATAAATAGTTAAAATAAACGTCGGATAGATTAGTATGTATTCGGCTTCTGACGGCAGGTTTTCCCCCCTTCAGGGTTTTTTTCCTGAGCCGCACCTTATGGTCTCTTTTCCGCGGCTTTGATGAGATGGCCAGACCATTTGGGGTGAATACCAGAATTCGAAAGATTAGAACGCGAAAGGATGTAGGTATTGTAATGGATTAAAGGCCTTCGGCCTAGCCACATAGGATCAAGTAAGCTAATTTGTTTGTAATAATTACCTATTAAATAAAATAATAATTTATTACGGGTCTTAGTAAAAGATAACAGTATATTTCCCAATAATTCTGCGTCAAAACACATTCAGAAACTCCGGGAACTTTCGCGCCACCATTGAGAATATCCAATACAACAAATAAAATTGACGAATTGATACTTTCAATAACACCATTAACATCAATTATAAGTCTAATCAATTCCTTAAGACCTTTCCAGAACTTACCTTTACGCTGAAGCAAGCAATTAATTTAATGCGTTTAACAAGGCAAATAATGAATTAAGATTACATGCATCACAACTACAAATGCACCAACAGAATATTGCAATAGTTGCTAATTTACCTCAAAGGTTCTTCTTCAACGGTTACAATTTCTTTTTTCTTCCTTGTCGGAGGCCGCTGACTGGGAGGCTTGTCTGGTACTTTGTCTATAAATTCAACTGCTATTTCTTCATCAGAAGAAGGTTCTGACTCCAAGTACCTATCAACTGCTGATTGAAATGCTTGTTGGAGATTCCCCACCATTTCTGTGTATTCTAGAAATATTGCAAAAAATTAATAAGTCATGAAATGTAAATGCAGGAAAAGCAACTGCATTATTTCGCACCGTTTCGTAATCATAATGTCTAGTTTCATCCAGACAGGTCATGCCATTTTCTAATACCGACTAATAAATAAGCCCGGCCTTTTTCTTGTTAAAGTGCAATAGCGAAGGTTTTGCAGCAATCTCAGGGTACCACTGTCCTTAAAAAATAGCAAGGTTGAGAGGTTGAAGGGGACGTTTTGCCACCTTCCGTGGAGCGTTGCAGGAAGAAACGGGATAAAAGTTACCCTTCAAGACGAAGCGGTCCAGTGCACGCCCGTCAACTATGAAACTCAAGTGAAATATTAGTTCTTGCACACAGAATATTAGATTGATGATACACCCTTTTACAAATTATATGTTGACTAATTTCGCCTATTAGACTTTATGAATCCGAAATTATTTCCATCAATGTAGAATTCCACTAAATTTCTGACTTTACTCATTCGTCATTATTTCATCGCTTAAAATAAACGTTTCTGATAATTATTCATGATCCTACGATGTTATATTATTTTCTTACTGAACAATATGAACAATACTGCATATAGAACAGTCCAAAGGTTGATTTTCTTCCCGAGTATTGATATCTGTTGAGACTTATGGGTCACAAATACTTGTTTTCTGAACCTTAAAGAAATAAAGAGTTTAAAACTCATTTTAAAGAAACTTCCAAATTCAGAATTCCTACAACGTGGCTATCTTGTTTTGTTTTTGTTGTATCTCGGGGAGGATAATACAAAAGGCTTTATAAAAAAACATAAGGGGCCATCTATAAATTATGTAACGCAAATTTGGAGTATTTTGAATAACCCTTCTACCCTCTGTAACGCGCCTTTCACTCCCCCCGTCGCTAAATAATTTCTGAACGCTTGCTACAAGACATTTACAATAAAGAACAATAAATTATATATCTAGTTTTTTCAACTTGGATTAAAGAAACAAAATCAAGTTAGGACACTAAAAACATAAAATCATATTAATTACATTAATAAACATTAGAGAAAAAATGAACTAAATATGCCCAGTCACAACAATTGAGATGACTCATATAAAGTATTAATTTCAAAGACGATACTTCTTTACGTCACATTTAACAATGGCAATAGAAATAACTCCTACCTTGCGGAACAATTTTCATACAAAATTCAGTTTTTTAATAGTTATTTTCTTCAAAACTTGCAAACACTTGCCAATATCGTTAATGGCAATGCACATTTCAATTCCAATGGTTCATGAACAAGGCTTACAATGAAGTATTCGGTTACACTAAATAGGTAAAAGTTAAATTAAAAATAATGATATCATTATGTTAACAACTACGTTGGAGCGTAAAATAAACTGTTTCGGGTTTGTTATAAACACGTCAAATATTTATTAAAAATTACAATGTTTCCAAAATAATAATTCATTCATTCTGAACATATAAATAAAAGGGACTGTGATAGAGCCTACACATATTAGAGTAACCTGAAAATACAAAAATTAATTTAAAAAGACTATTCTGATTATCTGAATACAATACGTAGGTATTACAACGCATACTTATGTATTGTATGCTAAGATCGATAGAGAACTATGTTCCATCCAGTGGAAACATTTCAGGAACATAAAAATTCGCAAGATTGTTTACATACCCATTCAACGAATACAAATGGAAATTAATTTTTCTGTTAGATAAAGTAAGTGTTTATTGTGGAGGAAAACAATTTTCAATCCGGTACAGACGCAGATATGAACAAAACTGTTTTAATGTCAGCTTTTACAACCTATGATCGCTATTACTACAACAGTCTTTACGATGCAATAGCGTTTTATTGTTTTAAGGATATTGTTTGCCACTTCATTCAATAAAGGGTAATGCAGAGCAAGCTCAATATCTCTATTCTGATGTCGATATGATAAAGTCCGGTTTGTTGAAATTTCGACAACTCGAGGTAGGACTTTCGGCTATTAGGCCAATTTTCGTGCATTAACCTTGGCACAGTAAAGACGTTTTCAATGCATTCGTAAAGCTCTTTCAAGTGCACAAACAGTGGAAATTGTTGGGTGGAGGCGCCTATGCGAAGATTTTTTCATAGGTAGCATGCATGCATGCCTCCTCGAGGCAGCATTTTATGAGACGGCGTGGAAAGATGTTTTGGAACGGAATCTCGGCGACGGCGTCTCACACCGTTGGTTGAACACGTCTCGATGGACTTGTTAAGGAATAATTTCAAACATTTTTCACAAACTTTAATAAAGTAATGACTTGGAACTCACATTAGAAATAAACATCTTCCCCTCGTGTATTTCGACACCAAGCGGAACAGCAAATTAGCAATATACAGATGTTTGCCAAGAAAACTGCGTAATTTCACGTGTTATCATGGTTCTTACATCACAGTATTCGACCAACAACTTCAAATTGGTATGTATATTGTGACGCACCGGCCGACTAGCGACCGATGCACATAAGCCCTGGGAGCGGCCATGAGCTCCCCGTCAGCGACTAGTATAGAAAAGAGGAAACCACAACAGGAAACATTGAAAATGCGTAGGGAAACTCCCGCGTAAAACTTGACGTAACGACGCTAAATACGCCGGGGAACTACCGAAAGAGACAAGTGCAGATTATTCACAGAAAATCGGGGATTCACTTCACACACGACGAGGTCCAACCAATGACTTCAACGATACGGGACGTGGAAGTTGACGAATCAGACACACGCTATTAAACAAGAGAAGGGGGAGCTGGGGAAGGCGGTGAGGCAGTGAAGGAGGTAGAGAAAGATGCGAGTGCTTGAGGGAAACAGACATGTTACAGCACACAAGTTCAACGGTGAGAAAGACTTTTAATAAATCATGTATGCGATAAACTGTGAAAAGACAAAATCGTGCTCGGTCTGCGAAGCATAAGGGAGCCGACTGTAAATAAATGACGTAATTGCGCTGGATTGACTGGGCGGAATGGAGTGAAAGACAGTTGGCATGAGAGAGGCATCGATGAGGACGAGAGCGAAGGATAAGAGCACGGCCAGGTAGCGAGGACGTCCAGGAAGACGTGGAGCTCCAGTGTGATAGAGGAACCCTCTCAGACGGAAGGGGCCAATGGCCTCCAGACAACGTGGCGGTGCATTCAGTCGCCGCCACCTGAGAACGAACCAGCGGCAAAAGTACTAAATACCAGAGACGAATTTTAAGTGTTTTTAATGCTTAAATCATATGTTGCCGTGCTACCGACGTTCAATATCGTTTCAGCGGCGAAGGCATACGTTACCAAATACGAACAGGCGGCACAGCGAATTTCAAATCATATTCTGACTCTGAAGTGAAAGCTGGAACACGGTTTTCTCTTCTATGTAGTAAAGCGAAAGTTATGTAATATTGCGAAAAATTGATGTAGCGATTTTGATGGAAAGAGGAAGAGTCTAATACTGGAAAACATTTTTTTTTCTTCAGAAGTATGCCTGAAAACTAGCGACTATTATCCCTAGATGCGATAGGAGTGAGGAATTTGGTTATTTTGACAAAAGGAATTTTACGTCGAATTTGTAGTTGTTTCCAAGGAAAATCGTTTTTAATATACGGGAGCGAACATTCCTCGTCACCTGATCTTGCCTACAACTCTCATTGCAACTAATGTTGGGAAAGGAGTGGGGGTTGGTATTCCGGGGCTCAAGAAAAGGTGCGGAAATCGTCCACAGGATTTTCAACAAAGTTGATATTCCTGGATCGATGTCAATATTTTCTCAATAATGATTCCATTTTCTGGGAGGGGTGGCTCGAATAGACAAATACTAAATACATACAAAATGGCGCAGGTCCGATTTTCACTGAAATCTATGAACTTTCGGAAATTCCGAAAGCTAAAAAAATATTGACCCCTCCTATAACATTATTGGAGAATTCGGAGGAAATATTTTACTACATATTGGAACAAGATTTATCGAATATTCTGATACCGGAGCCTCGGAATGAGATTTTTGTCAAAAAAAAAATTAAGTTTTTTTTTCTGAACGAATACAATACTTTCTCTATACTGCGTAAGCAGTAGGTGAGAAAGTAAAAATGATATTAGAAATAAATATATAATAAAATGACCAATAATCAATAAGTCAACTTGGAAACAAATCGAGAGTACAGTTCCATTTATTTCATCTCTTGTGTATGACGTGTTACTAAAATGTTTGATATGAATCTCATAAAAATGTCATCAAGTTATTCAAAAGCTAAGGAACAAACATCACCGAAGAACTTCTGAATTTCCAAGCTTCCCTCTGGCAATGGTCATTCCCAAGTAATGGTGTTCAACCAACTAATGTTTATTCTCACTACTGGCCTCGACAATCAGATGTGGAGATCACAGAGGTGATGAGCATTTCTGTACAGCGTGCTGAGGTTTGTGTGGTCCTATGAAAGTAGCTGTTCAGTTATTGATCATCGAATTGCAAGTTTTGGGTTAATAATGAAATGTTAACTGACGTGAAGAAAATAACGGTAGGTGTTTGTCCAAGTGGAGTTGTCAAATATAACATATAGTAGTCCACATATTTATATTTAACGAAACACTGATATGTATAGAAACCAATATTCATCAGAGAAGTAAAACAACTGGCATTCCCGCTTGTTTTTCCACGCCAAAAAAGTTTCCGGGTGTACTTCCCTCTTTACACGCTTGTTACACACCCTGGTAAAGCATTTTTTTATTAGCATAATAAATTAAGGTAGTATTTTCCTCCCAATTGTCTCCAGGTCCCCATGGTCTAAGAGACCAGGGAAAGTTCTTTACAGGGGACTGGGGCAGCGCTACCGGCATAATGCCATACCCCTTTGTCCATTTCCCGTACGTTAGGTTGAAGTCTCCAATCTAAAATTCATATTTGGAATGGTAATAATAAATCTGAATCCTTACGTGCGTACCAATTTAAAGCTCACACGCTTATCTGTCCGAGTTATACGTGACACGCACATCCGTGTATCCATACAGATATGTATGAAAACGTTATACGCATCTATCTGAAGCACTCTTGACCACCCTGGTACAGTGCCTTTTTCAAACAGTTTTATCTTGAAGCGCATATTATGAAGGAGAACTGTACTGTCTTCCTATTTGTTGCTATTGAAATTGGTTTGTTGTACATTATAACTTATAAGTCTATAATATGGAAATATTAAGGAGTAAGAATACTTTTTCCTGTGACTAACGGCGATTTTTTTAAAATCTGTTTTGTTTCTTTGTTTTTTTCTTTTCTTTCCACATTCACTTTTGAAGTTGGATTTCATTTTTAGCATGAAACGTTTCACCTTAGATCGTGAAAAAAAATCATGTAGATCCAGTAAAATACACAAATACTAAATGAGATCAAGTATTAATAACAATGGGAACAAAAACGTTGCACCTACCGCAACTGCGCTTTCGGTGGATACACATTTAACTCCACCTTCGCCTTTCTGATGACGATACGGAGGTTGTTTAATATGATGTAAATAGCATAGCACACTAAGTTTAAATCAGAGGTGTTTAGTGACCAAAAACATATTTAAAGCTCCTCTGCTGCGAACTGACCATTTTGAGCTTCGAATATTATGAACCTCGCTCGAAGAAGTACTTCACGACCTTGATACATAAACGACAATTTTATTACGACAGCGTTTGTCAGAAACATGCAAGATTTTGCTGATCAATACATCCAGAACACGTTTAAGATTTCTCTATGAATGAAACATATCACCCTCTAGAGCCAAGTCCTAACATACTATCTATTAAGGCAGTGAACTAATTAACAATCATGGAAATAACATATATGCAGTATTAAGAATACTGTCGAAACATTATTTAACGTACTCACAAATTAGAAATATAAAAAGTGCCTACCGCAATACATAATGAGTTGATGTGAAAAGCAAGAAGGTATGAAAAACATACGTACCATTATCAGTGCCATTGTATTTTCGACAGTTGTCCACAATAAGTTGAAAATCAGACTTAAATTCAGAAAAAGTCATGTATTCTCCTTCATCTAATTTATCTTCCATTCTCTGAAGATCCATAGGTTTGTTAATGATTGAATAATATCGTGGTGCATACTGTTCATCAACTGGTTCCAAGAAAGGCCAAGCATCCTCATGGTTTTTTATGAATTCAAGTATTTTGTACATTCCGGTTTGAAGATCTTCTTCGGTTTGTCTGAAACTACAACATGAACACACAATGACTCTTTGCAAAGCAATACCTATAAAAATAGTACAAAACATACTTCCTCTAATTATAGTATTCCCCATGTGAATCATTATATCTATGTACCAAATTACCGCAATTTGTGACTTAATGAGAGAATCCTATCGTATAATGCATTTCATAAGGATAAGCAGATATGTTCATCACAGCAGTTGAAACATTTGGGGAAAGGTCAATACGAAACGCAGTCAAGGCAATGATCAGAAATGTTTCGATAATCACAATGGTCCGTGAAATCCTATATTACTTTTTATTATTCACACGCATTAAATAAAAGTAAACCATGTAGAAAATACTTCAAATAAAACGATTAAATATTAATTGTAATATTGATACTAAAGAAGTTACGACAAAACACACAATCTTTTACATTTTTTCAACTGCATGAAACTTCACTTTGTTTCAATAGAAAAAAGTTCGGAACACCATTATGAGCGCTGCGTGCTTTTCTATTATAAATTATCTAAGATTTTTAGTGGGTACATGTCTCCACGTAAGAAAATTTCAAAGAAAAATTTGAGCTAATTTGTACAGTTTTTTTTAAAAATTTAATTTGGGGGTAGGTTTTTTCCATAGGTTTTTTACTTGGGAAAGTTTCAATTTTTGTTCACTTTTACAGAAAAAAACAAGTACTTTCATAAACTTTTTTTTTTTTTGTATTTGAAATTAGCCATATGTCATGTAGGAGGCAATTGGCCTAGGAGACGTTACATCCCGGGGTTCCTAGACGGATACCCAACCAGGAACCCGCGATGTTGAATTCGCTTAACCTTCGTGACTTCACCGAACTCTCCTAGCGATGCCGATTTTTCGGCCGTGGTCTTTCAGTAGAACTCCTGTATTCGCCTAGATGACTGAGGGAAACCAGGACAACCCCGGTCAGGATGGCTGGCACTGGGACTGAACCCGGCCCTCCCGAACGCGAAGGCAGCACGGTACGCCCTGAGCCACTTCCTTCAGTTCAACTTAATTACACATCCTTCAAGATAAATTAAAAACATCAAATCAAGTTATATATTAAATGCGTAATAGAAACAAAAATATGCACGTTTAATTCGCAAAAACCCAAATATTTCTTGAAAACGGGGCTTTTAAACATCTATTGTGAACGAAAATATTGTGGTGTTAACAAGCAAATACAGAGAACGTATATGGCTTCCATGAACATCTTAAAATGATTCAGATTATATGCCATTCGTGGCTGTTGTCTTCGCTCATTTCTCCTAATTAGGAAGGTGAAAGCAAACATGTGTTAGGCAGTGTTTTTTGATTGCACACGCACAGCGCAATGTAGTTGTCATTGCAGTCGTCTGCGCTATTAAGGGCCCCTACGTACTTTTCTTTGAACAGGAGCAGATTCAAAGACGAATTTGGGGAGAAAAAAATTTGTTTATTCAAAATGTTTTGGATGAATGTGTCATATTACAGATAACGTAGAATGACGCAGGCCAAACTCATATTGCGATACAAATTTATTCGTTTGAATGTTTAAACGAAAATATTTTTACTTGAAAGTTTTGTGACAAGTTAAAATTAATAGTTACTGAAAAAATCGGGGGGGGGGGTCACTTATTTCCCTCCTAAATTTGGAACATGGACAGCATGGAAAACCGCGCAAACTCATCACACTAACGCAGGGCGTGTACTGCGTCCGGATCCGCTCGAATCAGAACGTGCGATCAAAGGCATGCGTTCAATTCAACCCGCACCCTACTCCATTCAGATTCAACAACACGTGTCCGGCGCCGCGTTGCTCCTACCACAATTCGGAACCGTGCAATTTTCCGGAGAGGCGGGCAGCGTCGACGAACCGTAAGCTCATGGTATAAGACCGGTCACGAATCGTTCGCAACCTTAAGTTAAAAACAGAGTCTGCGAGATGTCAATTAGTAATATTTGAAGTTAATAAAATGCTACATTATAATATATAAAACGTAAGTATTTAAATTACTTCTCGGCATTGTGTACATCTGGTAACTAACTATGCAGCTAATGATATACTAATGATGAACGATGATATATTAATAGTGCGGTGCCAGCCCGGTGACCTAAGCTACGGCACGAATGTGGTGGCGAGTTCTTCTGCGGGTCGCAGGATGGAGTCCCGCGTGGGCATGGTGGTTCCCCTGTGTGTTGTGGTATGTTGGGTCGTCTTACGCCATGCATCGCGTAACAACTGCACGGCGCCATTGCCTGGGACGTGCCCTCCCGCCGGGGCGACGCTGTCGACGCACGAGCCGGCGCCGGCGTTCCCGCGGACCCACAGCGCACAGCGCTACCTTCGCGCGGCCATGGCCGCTCCACCGGCCAATTGCCGGCTGGCATGGAGTAGCCCAAGGGCTACGTCATTGCGAATTAAGACAGTAGGGACCGAAACCACGTGGACTACTTCCATGGATAACAAGTAGTGATGGTCGCGCCTGGAGGTTAGCCAGTCTCAGTCGGCAGGAGGAAGTGAACACAACCACCAAAGCACAGATTCCACGAAATACTCGAAAGGGTTAAAAAGTGGGATCACATATCGGAGTTCGTGCTTAGTTATTAAAATTTGTTTTTTTGTTATGCAGTTGCCTTCATACTGCTCGTTCTGTATATTTCACGAATGTGCATTCCCATCTGAGATCTGGCGTAATATTCTGGTGAAATACACCTTATATAGCTCCCAGACTTTCAGATTACAAAAATGAATTGTACTAATAATTAGCAAATCCCACTCACGTGAATCTTGTAAGCCTATCATTATTAATATAGAATTTTTTTTCATTACATTGTCCCTTGATTTACGATTTTTTTTTCTTAAAAAATTACTTACCAAGGGCTAGTATATATTCTCAATGTCTACCTGCCTGTCTATTATGTCCATAACTATAACTCTCGAAGTAGCGATCATATTCATCAGGTGACAATATAAAAAGGCTCACTACAAAAAATTCGCATACAATATATGCACTATATTTTACAACGCTGCCAGATGACATCAAACAATTAAAATCAATACAAAAGTTTAAGTCTCAAGTAAAATATTTTCTGCTGCATAACTGTTTGTATACAAGTAGAGACAATACCAAGCATCAAAAAGGAAATTAACATTAATTTTAACAATGCTATTTAAGGTATTATTTACCATTTGGACTGTACAATACTAAACAACCTGTAACCAGTATTGTACCTAAGCTTTTGGATAAATGACCCCCATCTTGATCAGGTTTTTCGTTTCCCTGATACTTAGCGCAAATGTTGGGATGGCCCCTTGGTTTGCTCCTGGACATAAATGTAACTTCTTTATCTGTGTACATCTTCTTGAGTTCAATGGAAAAGGAAATAAATACCCAAATTATCGTTCTCCGCATGTTGCCGTGACAGAAGGACATGATGAAGGATAAGAACTCAAATCTATAGCTGATTTGCCTTTGAAAATAGATTTTATTATGTCGACGCGAATAAGTTATTAACATTTCTTACCGCAAACGCTCATTACTTTCTGCTTTCAGTATTCAACTTTATAGTTTAGGGTAGGGATCCCAGAATTAAGAAAATGTTCACCAAATACATTTCTCTCCGTAGAACGTCACACACAGTTTTTAACTGATATTGAAGGAATATAAAATTTTCAAAAAGAGACTGGAGGGTAGGCTGACAATTCTTTTAGCAAATTTAATCATTAAAATTCATTGGTGATTCAGTAACAAGCTCACACCTTGGATAAATTTTCTGCTGCGTATCGTATTTCCCTCAGCAATTGCCTCTCCAATAAGGTGACAGGGTGGTGACAATTGTTAGTTCATATGTAAATATCACAAAGTTACGAAATTCACAATACATGTGTATTATTCCATCTTTACATCTATTAGACCGGGAGCCAGCAAGAAAAAAATGTAGGATAAACTCAAAGCTAAACGTTTTTGAGAAGTTAGCCAGAGTCGTGGAGAAAAGGGAAACGCAAGTATGGCGGCCTTTAAGTGTCGGCGATGCGCTGCACAATTTTTTTGATGTCGAAAAAAAAACGATGCCCTTGAGGAATGAGTACGCAGCTAATTCTTGTTATATATTGTTTGTTAGCCAAAATGTGAAGGAGTTGTATGCCATACTGATGTGACATGTGAAACTGTCCGTCACATTGAATTCAAAGTATCATTTTTTATGTCCTCTTAGATTACGAGTTCAAAGCTAATTTTTTGGTTTAATGGTAGAAAATTCGTTATCATTGTCGTAAGGGGCCATCTCAACATTTGCTCAAGGATCAGGGTAACTGTACGAAAACCTGATCGAGATGGGGGTCATTGACCCAAAAGCTGAAGTACAACCTTGTCGTGACTTTCTTGCAACGTACCCACGGTACTAAAGAGAAAATTGATCTTACTTTCATTGAATACAGCGGGAAAAGTTGTACAAGTAAGCTCAGTTTGTTTAGAGATAACGAAGAAGGAAATAATGAATCCCAAAATTGCGAAAATCTTACACTGACGTTGGACGGAGTCAAACAACAGCTATATCTAAAAAAAATTCACCTATGAAGCGAAAAATCCACAAAAGTTTGAGACATATGGGACTCGGCATAGGAAATTTCATCAAAATCAAATCAAAATGGTAGCGCGGGGCACGTCTGGTCACGGAATGACCCATTAGCAAACAGCTTATAACAGTTAAACGTTCATAACTCGAATCTTGTAGATACAGACGCATTCTTTTCTTTTACTCACATCATGTGCGCCATTACTAATTTCCTATAAAACGTCAATTATAACCAAACTGGAACTAGACAAGACAAATGACCGGTTTTTATCGGTGCCGTTGATGTCCGATTGTGTATTGTCCGATTTAAATATAGTGACTTGTGACCGGCCATCAGCCAAACGAAGTTATACAATCGGGAGCTTCGTTACGATTTTGAAAATCGATGATCTACCACAAGTGTCTATATTTACATAAATCGGGCCATAGAAGTACAGAGCGTATAGAAAGAAGAGGCGACGGGCGTCATTTATTTACTAAGGCCTGGAAGTGTTGAAAATAAAATGTAAATGTAGTATTTCCAGTAGCAGGATATCTAGTCTACCGAAAGTTTACATGCGAATATTACAAATCCCACATGCAGAACTGACCCAAATGGCCACGATCGCTAAGACTGACAGCAAAAACGTACGGTACGTGGGGTAGCTGGTTCGAGTCCTATGAAGGTATGTACGTTTTCACCGTAGTGTTGCGGCATGATTGGCTTTCCCACCCTTCGTCAACACCTTTCCTGCAATTGTCATTCCTGGACGGTCCGGGTTAGGAGGGAGTTAGAATTTACGGCACGTACCCCTTACATCTGAGCCGGCCTTCTGGAGACCTCAGTTGTGGGATACTTTCCCCGGACATGTACCCTAATACATTCTCCTGACGGTATGCTCCCAACTATAAATTAATGACCCGTTTGAAATAAAACATAATTCTGACCTAATGTTTAGATGTGCATACTACAACGCATTCTAGCGGCACAGCTGCAGAAGTCGCGCAGCAAGTGTGGGATCGCAGGTCACCAAGTTCCCTTCCACCACTAAGTAAATCCAGATCAATAAATATTGATGGCGTCAATGGTAAATCAAGCAGGAAAAGCGAAAACGTTTGTTTGCCACAAATTCCGCGTGAATTTACAGGAGGATCGAACCCAACCACCGGCAGTGGAAGGCGAATTAGTTAACCATTACACTATGAACTGACGTTTTAAGGAAATCGGTCGGAATTTGGTACAAAAAAAAAAGCACTAATAAAAATCCTATATTCATAATGACATTTATTGCAATCATATTAAAACTGAATGAGTTATCATTCAAAAAATACATAAACAAGTACAAACGAAGTGCAAGCTCAACCAACACATGCTTTTCAAAATATTTAATAATAAATAATTACATAGCACCAGACAATTAAAAGAACTGAATTTTAACAATCACACACTATGAAATTTATACAAAATTACAAAAAACAATACACAAAACTGAAAGCTTTAAGAAAATAAATAGAAGTAATTAAACTTATATAATCATATGAAAGTATTAGGAATAGTTTTCAATTTTTAAATACTCATCTCAAAATTACTTTCAAAACTATTTCCACAGCACCATTAATATCTCATTTGTATGTGTGTATTAAACATTTGATGTTCAGTTTTTCTTTTATTAACATTTGTAAGTACAACTGTGCAGATTTCATTACTACTTAGAACACAAAACACTATCCAGGAAAACATTTTTCACTGAATTTTTGTTCCTTCAAATAGAATGAAAAATAATAAATATATAATTACAGTTAACAAACAACATGCACTATCATCGCACACAGGTTTTCCTCGAGTATACATCAAAAGTTAGAATAATGAACAAATATTACGTCAGTGAGGGGTGTTACTGCTCCAAACATTCATATCGAGAGCTTTTGAGTGCTTTTATCAAACTTCATTCACGAGAATATTATTAGAACAAATTCTATTCTGTTGAAGAACCCCAATAAAGTGCAGTGCGAGGGTAGTTCAAACTCCCCGTTGTCACTTAGCTAGTGCGCGAGCTTGCAGCAGGAGTACAGTAGGGGTAGCTAACAGCACCCTAAAATCAACCATTTTCGTTAACTTTGAGAAGTCTTCTCATGCTTGTGTGCAACAAAATTTCATACTCTTTAAATGACCCGGACTTGTGAATAATTTTGATATTTTACATACTATAAGAAGAAACATTATCTGTAACACACCTCTGCCCTCAACTCGGCAGTCTCCGGCAATTAAGTCAATAAAATCATGAAAATTAATACTAAGCGAATTTGTTATCACGGCAGGAAAGTGATACTTAGCGATACAATCACAAATAATCCAATTGTTTTTACAATTGATACTATTGTAGCTCTCTAAGCCAGGAAGTGAATATATTTCTTTGCAACTTTTGCCAGAGATACATGAGCAGGCATCTGACATTCCTGGTAGAACGGAATGACCATTAGATTATTTTTCCGTAATCTTCAAAATATTTCAATATTACTTCATCTTGCAGAAGCCATAAGTATCTAACACAATAGAATTTTATAATACAAAATAATAAGAGTATAAAACATAAATTTAAGTTTCTTAACATTATTCACATAACTTTCTTTCACAATACATCCAGGTACAAAATAGTAAATGCAAAAACGACCCCTAATCCATGGTTCTTCCGTTCACTTTGCGTGCCACAACCATTGGTCTTCATTCGAAAAAATACACATAATGATTATTTCTTTGAGTAGAATTAAAATATGCAATAGCAAAAATAACGTTCTAGCTCACAATATTTCTTAACATAAACATTCGCCTTTACTCTTTTGGACCTTTTGTAAGATCACAAATTCCAAAATATTCACTTGCAATGAAAAAGATACTTCAACTTAATTTTCTGTACAGATAACTTTGATGTATTTTCAAATTCTGATTATCTATACATTAACAGTCAGAAGCACAATTATATTACACGTTTTTTCATGAAATTATCTACATTTTTAACTACAATTAACAACAACAAAAATTGTGACACAGAATCTTCACATTTTTACAATTCGAACGCACTGGAACGAAAACAAAATATGGACATTTATATTCCATAATATGTGAATATCAAAAGAGAGAGGATCATGCAAGGAACTATATAAGGTGGTTAGAATTCACACAATACTCTTTCAATTTCCAATACCTCACAAAGCTGTTGATATATTGTTAATATACCACAAAGTTATACGTTATGATTTACCAGGTACATGCATACGTCTTTTCCGGTTTCACTAACAAATGGCGCCATCGAACAGTCCACAGCGTATGACTTGGATACTACGTCAATTTGTTCGTCAAACATTAATCTACTAACACTGTAGCGGTACAGAATTATCTAAATAAATTAAATAGAATAACGTAGATTTAAGGAAGAATATTTACTGAGAAAGGACCTACGGCGTCACGCGCACCCCCCCTTCTTGCAACAGCCACGAGCCCCCTGACTCACTTCGGAGTTTATGGCACCCCGACGACCGAAGAAAAGGGTGAATTGTCAGGCGCTCCGCTGCGACCCTGTCCGGAACATTTTCGGAACGCCTGTCACTGTGATCGGGGAAGCACAAGATAATAATTCAGTAGCCGGGAAGCCCCTTCAGAGACGTGGCCTACTTTCTAGACGACAGAGAAATACACCACGGAGCGACGGAAACAGAGAATGGAAAATTTCCAGAATCCGCCGGAGTTTATTGGCCAAAATTAGTGTAAGACGCCATCACCTTTGGCCAATAGCGACGCGATCGTCATAGGGAACTCGAACATACGAGGAGAAAGGGTGGGGGAATGAAAGTTAACTTCGTACTGAGGGAGAGACAAATCGACACTACTAGGGCGGGAGCCAGTCACGGGGAGAGGTGAGTGCACCTTTGGGGGACTTAGGGAGAGGAATTCTCAGACAGAGGTGGGTCTACCCCTAGGACAGGCATTCACTCGAAGTTTTTAGAGGAAGTGCAAAAGCACTTATAAGGGAATTGTCGAATCCTTTGTCACTGCATATTCGCTGCAGGATTTCGCAATTACTGAAATTTTTATTCGAGAGGAATCGCATACGCAGAGGGAGACATTGTTGTGTGCTCCGCACCTGCGATCGGGGGCGATATACCCCGGCCATCTACAAGCTCCGCCGAAGCAGCCTCCAGACGACCGTTCGCTTACGTCACTGACCGCCGCAGACGCCGCCAGCCGCCCTGTTGGTGAGGGTGCGCGCCCGACCGCATTCCAGGGAAGGCCATCCCGGCCGCCCACAAGCTTCGCCGCGCCCACCCGGGCCTACTGAGCGCATCTGCCACGGAGGGTTCTCAGGCAACGTAATCAGGGGCAATAGGCCCTTAGAAACTATTGTCAAAGCGGTGCCGCGCTAAGGCACAGAAAGGTTCTCAGGGAAAAATTTGTGATTGTAATCATAGAATAATTTTGTACCACTTTTCTTTAGTTGTAAGATCTCCTTTAATTTTAATCATTATTTTTTTTATTCAATCTTTTTTTTTCTTTTCCATCAATGTAACTTCCCTGATACAGCATTGTCCAGGAATAAATGCCATTTTTTTACCAGTAACCAAATTGTTTTCTTCAAATGTCCATTAAGTTAGTTTACAATTCCTTCCATCACCTAATTTTTAAATAGGTAAGGGTAGTAGAACCGACTGAGCTAAGACCGGGCCGCTACCGCGCACTTCCGACGATCCCATGTCGCCGGTAGATGCGTGGGGGTGTTACAACACACACACACACACACACACACACACACACACACAAAGTTGAGTCCACCAAACACTAGCGTGTGTTGTATCGGTTAGTGATCAAGTCGACGTTTGTGCCTACACAAGAACATTAGCGATACGCACAGCTTTTCTTATTTAATCAAAAGAAAAATGCTGTGGAAAGTCATCGTTTGCTGATAGCAACATATGGTGTACACGCCCCATCGATTGGAACATGTGAGACATGGTTTCGACAATTTAAACGAAGCGATATGAATGTGAAAGGCAGTGCACGCTCTGGTATACCACAGAAGTGCGTAGACGTTACTGGATGATGACCCAACTCACACTCAACAGCAATTGGCGAAAGCATTAACTGTGTCACAAGAAACAACCAGCAGACGCTTAAAAGCAATGGGGAAGGTCAATAAACTCTGTAAATGGGTCCCATACGATTTGAAGAACGGCAAATGCACGCCAATGCACCGCACCGTCTCACACAGCAAAGTCCTCGAAAAACACTTTGAAATGGCGTGGATAGGACACCCGGGATTCGAACGCGCGGTACTCCCCCGACCTGGCGCCATCTGCCTGTCACTTCGCATCAATGGGGCGCGCGCTCCAAGTGCAGCACTTGAGCAATATCGAGACGTTGGAAAATGGCTCGATGAATGGTTAGCCGCACAAGACAGTTATTCTCGCATGGTATTCATATCTTGCCTGAAAGATGGACGAAGCGTGTAGAAGCCGATGGCCAATATTTTGAATGAACAAAAAATGAATATCCCTTGAAAAAGAGTTTTTTTTCTTTACCACGAAAACAAGCAAAAGCATATGTATACACCTCGTAAAACATGTTTAAACCAAAGAAAAAGTCGTCGGAAGTACTATTTCAAAGACGAAAATACACGGGAACTCTTCAAATTCGACATCTCTTTACATTGCCAGATATTATACTATACTTTCTGCATATTACCCCTATTTCCTTACACATCCCCCTTCATTTCGAACACTTTCAAGCACAGTGAAGTGAACAACAAGAATAGAAATTAATTCAATTACAAATTATACTTAAAACTAGTGGTGTTCCAACAGCACATATTTTCTCGCATTTTAATAAACTTTTGTAATTTTCGGAATCTCAAAGAGTACAACGAAAAGTATCCGGAGCGGCGGCTCGCTGCACGACTGCGCCCGACACCCGGTCGCCACTGAAGATGTCCACCGCAATCGTGGACGAAACATTTGTCAGTTTAACGCTAAATGGACTACGGTCTCCCAGCCCGGAAACTCTTATTGACTGCTGCGGTGAAAGCCTACGATGCTATATTCACAATTCTCCACAAAAAGAGGGGAACTTCCCCCTTTTATCGGTTTTGTGAAAACCTACACATCGGACACGACAATCTCCGATTGTACTCGGCGAGGCCAGTACGCATAGACCGCTATTTCCGAGTAAGCTACATGGCATAAATTGATGTCATTACAGTGCCTCTGACCCTAAGGACCAAGCGTTCGAATCCCGACGGTGATTGGGTTTTCAACACTAGCTAGATAGCTAGGTCGAATTCAGACGCTGTCTGGATGAGAATTCTCGCGGTCTGCTGCTCTGATCGGCAATTTTACGTGGTTTCTCAGATCAAAACCAAGCGAATGTCGAAGCAGTACCCTAACAAACGGGCCAGGGTCCACGCGCGATCTCCCCTTCCTCTTTCTTGTCGTATCCACTCCCTTCACTCATACACTCACTCACTGCCACACTTGTCACGAGATCATTGGAGAGCTTAGAGCTTGTCCCGGCAATGGCGGTGTCTGCTGGTGGGAGTTACGTGGTTGGCGAAAACCCTCGCATGGCGACGTAAGTCGGCGCCGGATCTCCATACACAGCGTAGGAAGATCACCGCCACCTCTCGTGATAAAAGCATGCCCTACACCTACGGGACTAATGGCCATAGCAACTGACGCGCAATCAATCCGAGAAAGCTAATTTCAGCTCTGCGGTAATCGGGAACGAACGCTATTGAAACTAGCCCTGTTATCTGGGCATTGTCTTCCGTCAGCGGCGCACGAAAAGCCAACGAAGGATAACGAATGTGGGAGGCGTCACCGGATTGCTCCACACCGTTTATTGCTCAAGCGTGTTTAGTAAACATATTGATCGCATTATGTAATCCACATACACTTTTTGGATACATTATGTATTCCAGAACAACTGAAATATCTGTACAAACTAGTATGGCATGATCTGCGAAGAAAAAAAAATTAGTACAAATTTTACTACACACGGGTTGCCATACGTCTTTTCCCGGACATGTCCTCGTTTTGAACTAACAAAAATTATGGACGAAATGTGCTTTTTTATTGGAAAGGGGGTACTATTTTTAAATGCAACCTAGACGTACAATGTACGTAGGTTACTGCGCTTTTTCAACTTTCGCGAGTCCCCGACTTAATCACATTTCATTGTATAACTAAATGACATTTAACTTCAACCATCTCGCCCAACTACCGCCAAAATTCATATATCAACTTTATACACACATATGTCCTTTTCTTCATGAAATTCGATTGTGCTGCCATCAGCTGGTACAACGCATTGTATGATGTTATAGATTCTGTGCTCTGACTTTTTCAAATATTGCTAATCTTACGATTTTTAAAATGTATTTCTAAAATTTATATATGTTAAACTTTTACTCACCTTTCAACTATTTATAATAAAAATGACGGGAAGGGATTCTGGAACTTAAGAAAACGTGCGCAGATCCCCCCCCCCTACGTCACATACAGTTTTTACTGTTTTTTGACAGAATAAATCTAAATCCAAAAATCTCTATGGTGTTGTAATACTCTTAATACTGTTCTGCTGCCCTGTGGAGTTAATACTGTGGTGTTTATACTTCGACCAGGGTGGCAAAAATAAAAGCATTCTTTAATGATATACTTAAAAATTCAAAGCGTTTGTTTCACGGTTCAAAGCAAAGTTTTAATTGTTGAGGGAGATTTCATCGTTCACCAAATACTTCTGCTACAACAATGGAAAAAACGGTAATGATAATGAAGTAGGCCTTTTGTGTGATTGTCATACGGATGACCATGATTGACGTATTTATTTTGTCGGTAGTAAATATTTTACCCTTAGCAAAAATATATTAATTAAACATTTCGTCAGAAGTGTCTTCTTTTTTATAAGAAATGTTTTGTTTTTTTAACGATGGAAGTATTCATCCCCATGTACAAGGCAAGCAGCAATTCCATTTTTAACACAATGGTAATACTATAAATAAATTCCTATGAAAACATTCAGCAACGCTCACTCCTTAATCCTAAGCATCAGATTTCTTCATTTTCATTGTCAGTGAAAACTTAAAACAAATTTATCTCGTAACTTCATTCATCTCGCCTTCTACGTACTTGCATAAATAAAGATAAAGTACAGTAAAGCTGACTCGAACAGTCGCAACTTTTCATGACTAAACTCGCACAGTACTTACCGGAATGCCAGAAAACCGGATAATTTTTGCAGCTATACGTAATTAATTACTTTATCTGCGTACTTTATTATACTGCGTAATCAGAATCTACATTTTTCTTGATACCGAAAAATTGGTTTACAGAAAAACGTCCGTCTCTCTGACAGTCAGTCTGTCTGCCTGTCGTCAGTCTGCCTTGTTTAATTTCAAAAATAACCATTAGCAAAAGTTTAATTTTTTCGGCGCCTTCCTACAACTTTAATATGGAAAACATTTTTTTCTTATCTGTTCATCTGATCTGTTCATCAAAATCAAAACTTTAAATAATGTAAAGATTTTTTTTGTTAATGTGAGAATGTGTTACTTAGTTTTGAGTTACCATTACAAAAATAAGAGAAACTATGTGCTGTTGAAAACTAGTTAATCATAATTAATTAAATTCTGTATTAAGTTATTTTTATACAACAGGCTCCACCGACGCTGCCGAGCGGATCGTATAATTCCGATTCTTGAGACATCTCATTGTTCTTATAAAGAGAAAGTACGCGCAGATAAGGAGTGCGCGCGCCCTTCGAAACTGAGAAAGCACGCCAGAACGATTGATAATAGAACGCGCTTTGTGCGGCTCTAACCCACATCAATACCCCTTTCGGGGTTTCTTTTCTTGAACCGGATTGATGCTGTTCCGTATCATTACAAAACAATGAGCTCTTCATTCAGAACAAAAATATGATAGAACATTCTTACTTTCCCAAAAATGTTTATTTATCCATAGGAGACAGGTAAACTAATTATACAGAACGATTCGCGTGCTTTTTCTCAAGCATCTTCAGATGTAAATTGGACCTTGTTCTGGAAAGACATACCAAAGAACTTTTAAATTATCTTAAGTCAATCATTTGTTATAAAACTTTCAGTGACAAATATAAAATCCAAAAATCCCAGATATATTATGAATAGCAGAAATACCATTGGGTTTACAGAGAAACGGGGTTTTCATGTATAAGTTATTTTTATTAGACCGGATTGAAAAACTGTTTTACTCCTTCAGGTCCTGTCTATGACGGGTCATGTCTATGTCGAGTTAAAGGGGTATCTATCTTTAATACATTAGTTATACGAAGACTCTGAATATTGAACTTTTGCAATTTTCGAAAAACTAGAGTTTCAACGAATATGAGACCTTCACTGATATGGTCGAACGCACTCCATTAAAGTTGCCGCCGGAAAATGGTTCCGGCGCCGACCAAGAGAGGGCACCGATTACCAGCGCCGTAGCTCCGTCACGCTCGGCCAGGGCCAGGAGCCACAGAACTCACCCTTATCGGGCAGCTGACCGGCGGACCTTTCTGCCCTAGCGGGCTATAAAAGCGGTGCCCGGCGAAGTGGCCGACACAGTGTATGAAGTGCCGGCCTGCAGTGAGTTATAGTGTCTTGTGAAACGTATTGCGGAACAGGTTACGAACTCGGACTTATCCAACGGTTATTCAGTGAACATTGCTACGTCATCGGTACATCTATTGGAACTTTGTTTGACTTGGCTTTTGTTATTGGTGAATATCTTGTCGGTATATGGAAATAAAAGCATTTTTAGAAATCAGTTCTATTTTGGATATAACATTCACCATCTCTTAAAGTCCTTCACACTATTAAACAACAAAATTTAGTCGAAAATGTATGACCTTTATGAAAAGTACCCCCTAAAAATTAAAATATCGGTTTCAAATTCAAAAGGCGGGAGAGCCATCAGATCGATTGGGGCATATCAATTTTGGAGAAACTCAGCGGAACGGACAACTGAGCTGTTGTATCATCCTTGCAATGAAGTTGACAAGAAACAGTATGGTCAGAGTAATCAATCACTGGTTCGGCTCTTCTGATTGGTCGGGTACTGTTGAAAATGTTTAGTCAAATGTAAGTTATCAAATTGAAATCAGGATTTTTGCTTTTCAAGTTGACTTTGTGGTTTTTTTACGATTATACGTATACATAGTTTATATAATAGTTTGATTGGCCCCTAACATGATATTGTTCTTGTATTTGAAGCTTTTTATAAGCATTTCTAAAAGTTGTTGTATATCATTGACAGTAGTATCAGAAGACATCAGAAGTGTTTTTCAGAAACTCATCAAACCTGGTTTTACTATAATGTGAATTAACCCCAAAATGTTTCAACTATTCAAAATAAACATTTTAAGTCATTACAGAGATGAAAGACATTTTGTAAAATCTAATATTTTATTTTCAGTTTTGCTTTTGTTATTTGGTGTACTGTATTCATCTTTAAAATGTTATGACAGTTAATTATTAACCTCGCGTAATTGTTCATGACTGTATATGTCCTTGCCGAATCAATGTCAAATTTACGCCTGCACATGCATCCAAAAAAGTATGTGAAACATTGTGTACAATGCGTTTCACTGCCTCCTACAGATAAATATTGTATTGAAAATGCTTCCATTGCCCCAAAATACCGAAAGGATACTTAAAAATTGTATAATTTAAAATTAGACAATAATTTAGTGGTAAAAAAAAACGGTGGCGTTGCAAGAAAGAGGGAGGTGGCAGAGTATGTTATAAAAATCACATTCAATTACATTCACTTACATGAACAAATCTGTATACAATGTATGCAAATGTCTCAGGAAGAACAGTTATTAATTCGAGAAGTTACAATATCTTTTAGGGCCCAAAAAAATTTCAAAATTTTGAATGATCATCCATTTGTTTGTCTATCGTTTGACCACATTTGCCCAATTAATACTGCATTTCATACAGCTAAATCATGTTCCAACAATAAAACAGAATTCATAGAAATTCACACGTACGCACACAATGAATTCGAGGAGAAAATTTTAAGAAACAAATTGGTGCGACTACTCAAATGTTCGCGAAATTATATACATTTAAAAATCTCTTTCGCACCTAATGATCTAGAATTTATGAGTTTTACAGGAAATGTGTTATTTAGGATAGAAATTGCCATAGAATTGTATGACGTAACCGTTACTTAAGGCAAGAAAGTATGTGCTCTTTAAGAACAGATTTAAAAAGGGGAAAAAAAAAAAAAATCTTCATTGTTGTAATTCTAGGAAGACGCAGAAAATATTTCAACTTTACCAATTTTAGAATATTCAAAGAGTGCAACAACAATGGGACCTATGCCATTTCTTTAAGCATCTTTAAAATTTGGAGCTATGTTTGAGAAAATTTTGAGACTTCTTGTAAAGTACCTATAAAAATCCAAATATCCATTTGGAATTCAAGGGGCCACGACATCAGTCAGATCAATGGTGATATATTGATTTTTAGTGTACATCCCGCTTACGGTTTAGTTCTTTGCGTTGTTCACAGACAGTTTTCCATTAATCTATTTTTCAGTACCAAGGACGCACAAAATGTGGGTTCTGACTACACAACGTATTAGAGGAAGTAAATTAGTACATGAAGGGATACGATTTATCCCATCTTTCGTTACCAGGAACCTGTAATAGGGGGTTTTCTGTCTTCTCTTTCGTGTTTCTTTTAAAATTTTCTACATTCAATGCAAAATTACGTAAAAACTAAGTCATATTTTTGAAAAATTGTACCTAACCTTATTTAACGATCCAACTTTGTAGAACGTATTTCATGAAGACAAATTATCTTCAATCTACCTTCAATATTGTAGTTGAATAAAAACGCTGCAAACTTTTTTCCATTGTTACACTAACTCAACTTTATGTGCAGATTTTCCAAAACACTGTTGACGTCACAATCATATAACAATCAAAATTTCATGTTTTGAAAATTCTGAGAAATTTGTTTATTTAATTTAGTATATTCAAAAATTCTGAGTTTGAATGCCTGGGACATTATTTAACAACGAAAAATGTTCAGTTGACGCGCATATAACAATAACTTCCTTTTAAATGCTTTGATTAAATTGAAAGCATTGATTAAAATTATTCTACCCTTGTAAGTTCTGATTTAGCCGATTACGTTTTTCTCATATGCGCTAAAAACATTGATCTAACATGTCATTATTACTTAATTCAGGTACAATAATTTTTTATCGATCTTAAACATTATCAATTATTGCCGTTAAGTCTTTCCTCGTTAACATTGACAAAATATACCATAGCACAATATTAAGAAGATAATTCGCTGAGCTCTGCTAATAATTGTTCGAAATGTCGATGAATTGATTCTTTGAATTACCTTCATACTGCTGTTGGCTTTGAATTATGTTGTTTTATTGAAATTTACTTATTTCTTCACAATTGGCATACAATGTTTAAGGCAAGATACTGAAAGTTAATTTTCACTTTCTGAAAAATGTCATCTACAATTCAATTGTTAATTAACTAGTCATGTATGCTTTTTAACAATAAAATAGCAGTAATACTAATTTTTTTAATAATATGATCTAAAAGTAATAAAATAAATTATTAAAGTGGATCAGAATGAATGCGATAACGTGGCCCCGCAGCCTACAGATTGGAATGGAGATGCCATAAACTGTAAGAAAGGTGTGTCGACTCTCTGAAGTAGGGGGTTTCCTGGCGTAAACAAGCAGCATACATGGGATTGAATGCAAAGTCCCTCCCCGAGCCGATACCCAAGGTGCGGATCGGGCGCCTAGTGCCTTTACAAGTGAAACGCATGCATTCATACACTATTACCCCTAAGACTCTCGTATGAACGAGCAAAGCATTGCTTCACAAAATGTTGAAAGGAAAATGTCACATTTAGAGTGAAATACACTTTTAAAAATTGAGTTCGTCAGATTTTCACTGTTAAAATAAAAATTACAAAAGTTTGAATGTTTTTACAGTCCTTCATTGAAGATTTTGTTTCTTGAAATGGAATTTGTTATTCGCAATTAAAGTAAATAATGTCATGTAAAATTTACTGAAAATATTAGCTGTTTTTGCGTAATTTTGAGTGAAATATGGGCAATTATAAAAACACGATTTTCTTAAAAACGGCTCCAAATTGTTTTTGTAAATTCTTTGTTCAGAGAGTGCTAAATTCACTGAATGACATGTGCTTCAATTGAGTTCAAGTTTGTTAAAGTGCCTTTTTTCATAAATGGATCCAACTTTTTAAATTAAAATTTCTGTATATGACAAGGTTCTACATTATTCTTAAATTCTATCATTAGGAGTCCAAAAAAAGAGAAAATGTGAAAAAGTATATTTCAGGCCCCAATGTGAAGCTGTGAAGAGTGTGGCTCAAAAGCGTGAAGCCAACTCGGTCTTGAGATGGATTGAAGAAAATCACGTAGTGTGGGAATTAGTTACGAAATCGGACACTAGATTTTAAGAAGAAATGCCAATTTTTGTAGAATCAGTCATGCCTTCGCAATATTCTCAGTAATTTGCGTTCTAACTTTCTAAGGAGTTCAAAGTATCTCCTGTGATGGATCTTCACCTCCTTCGGTAATTCATTTAGTTTTTTGGAGAAAATCACGGTCTAAAGTACTCGTCTTCAACAGAAAATTGAATTGAATTGATGCTTTATTTTACGTGGCGAGACTCGGACCATCAGGCCCGCTCTTTCGTCTGACCACTCAAATTTCACTACGCTCCATTCACCAACTAGCGAAGAAGGGAGGTATTTCTTGGGCGGGAAGAAGGCGATTTGAATTTAGCTCAGAGGCGACATTTGGGCTTGAGGATCTTTTACGCGCAAGTAAATCTACTAACATGGGACAGCCGGCTTTACTTTCCTTCCGAAGGAAGGCATACGAAGGATTTTCATTTTAGACGCCACGAGCTCGCATTGTCATCAGAGGCGAAGTGCAGAACGCTTATAAAAAACTTGTGGGACTCTTTCAAGGTTTGATTCAGGGTGAGCCAGGCACTGGATGCAGTCGTAACGTGAAGTAAAAACGACGAAATTCGCGAAGAAACGTTTGATTTCGTCTGGACAGAGGTAACCGTGATAATCCCTTCAATACTAGTTGATTCTTTCTCCAAGTAACAATCTTTGTCAATTGTGTGTCGTTTCTTTTCCAGAACACTCTTGTCTGATGAAAAACTATCGATAGAAGAGGATGTTTCGTTTCAGCTTCTGCGAATTGCTCTCCCAACTTATCTTACGAGTATTTCGCAGCCTCAACATTATCTGCACACGTCTTCTAGAGATCAGTGGGAAATATAGTTATTCACATTATCGTTCTCCATGTTGTCATGAGAGAGACACACCATTACATCACGAAGGAATGATGACGGACAAGAACCCAATGCTGTAGCTGATTTGACTTCGAAAATAGATTGTATTACAGCGGAGCGAAATTGTTGTTAACAATTCTCGCCAAATATGCTCATTTGTTTTTGTATTTAGAATTCAACTTGTATTTACGGTTTAGGGCAGATATCCCAGAATTAAAAAATCGTATCACAGAATATACGTCTCCCCGTAGCACGTCACACACAGATTTGAACTGTTGACGTAAGAGTTATGACGTAAAATAAAATAAAAAATAAATTTCAAACAGTAACTAGTACGAGAAACTCTGTGCAATTCTGTATGACCAGTAGTTAGTTTTTGTTTTGAAGGAAATTAAATATCTTCAAAAGCTTATTTATTGAAAGTTCCCATGAGATCTGATGGAGTGAGATCAAAAATTGCGCATGGTACTATGAAATTAGGACTACGGGAAAATTTTGTCGGAAGAAACTCATTTTTTTCAGGAAGAGGGGCCTGACAAGTATTCTATCGTCATAGTGAAGGAAACTATTCTCCTTCCAAACAAGCAGGCACTGCTGTATTTTTCCAATGCATTTCCGATATTTTAACCAAATTTTAAAAATGTCAAGATACATTTTTTTTGCAAATAATTTTATAACAGGCGCTGAAAAACATTTTCCAAAGGGTGCACAAACATTCTCAAATAATGGGCAAACGAATGCATTTTTTTAAAAATTCCCAATGAGTTGTTTGGTATTTTGACAAAATCTAAAAAATGCGATGTAACGTTTTTTCCCAAACTTTTGTAACGTAACATTTTCGTATTGTTTCGTAATATCGTGACAATTTCGAAATCGTAATTCTTTCTAAAGAATGGGCACACCAACACGATGGACAAACGAATGGTAATGGGAATTTTTGGAATTTCAATGTGTTTCTTGGTATTTTGGCGATTTAAAAAAAATTGCATCATTAAAGTGATTTGCAAATACTTTTCGAACCGTAGCTGGTAAATAATTTCTAAAAGGCGGACAAAACTCTTCAAATGATGGATAAACGAATTCATGTTTTGAAAGTACGAAATGTTTCTATGGTATTTTAAATTAAAAAGAGGCGGGATAAAAGTTTTCTACCAATAATTTTCGAACAGTAGCTGGTAAACATTTTTTAAATGGTGAGCAAGTCGTCACACGACGGACCATCGAATGCAAATTTGGAAATTTTGAGAAATGGCGAAAAAACGTTTATGGTCAATAATGTTTGAACCGTAGCTGGTAAAAATGTTTTAAGGGAGCCAAAGTGGTCAAACGAATCCACACAAAAAAAGTGCATTTCTCAATTTTTTGGTGGCAGGTTCATGCTATCTGGGTGCGTTGGAATACGTTTTTTGCTAGTGGTGTTTACGGACAGAGAAACGGACGTTTCGGCGTTAATTGATTTTTCGGGTTAAAGAACCCACAAAACAGGAATTCTGATCACACTGCGTGTTAGAGGATTTTTTTTTTCTTAATTGAACAACTGAATTTATCTACTTTTTCGTGATCAGGCCTAGTAATGCATTTTTTCTGCCGAAAACCCGCGCAGCATTACATCACTTTATACTACGCATATTAATCCGTATATACGAACGTATACGAGAAAGTAACTAGTAATAGTACAGAATTACATAGACTTCCTTGTACTAGTTATTTTCCTAATTTCTTTGGCCGGGTCTATCTTTTCGGTCGTGCCCCATCCTTCTCCTAGCTGCCATCTATTGCCGCCCAAACATTTTTTCACATTTGCACTATTTTTCAGATTCCTAATGACAGAAACGTAAATTGGTTTAAAAATATAATAGGAAAGTAAAAACTCGTTATATATGGGCATTTTCATTGAAATATTTTGAGCTATTTTTACGAAAATGGCGTTTAAGCATTACTGTAAATGTGAAATTTGAAGCTCTTTTCCACAGGAATCTTTAAGTTTTCGAAAAACTTTATTAGAAGTCATTTGAAGCACTTTAACTCACAAATGCAAATCACTGGAAATGCACATTTTAACTGCATGAGGTATTTCAAAAAAATTACATTTGTGCAATTTTTGAAGAAAAAGTACCCCCAAATGAACTTTATCTCATCTTAAACAGTGCAATTCGCATTATCTTCTAGAAAAATTTGAAGAAAAAGATTTGGAGCTGCTTTCGAGAAACTTTATATAGCATTTAAAGCACATATACTCAAATACAATAATGTGAAGAAAGCGCCGCTAATCTAAAAATTAACATTACATGTAATCTTCGATAAACCAAAACAATACGCCAATTGTCATCTCAAAGTACATTTATCGCTATCCCTACCATAAGTTTAAAGGAAAAAATTAGCAGTTTTTGAGAAAAGCTTGTTACTTTCCCGTACATGTACGTATATTCAGAGTATTATATGGAGTATAATACGTAGTATAGGGAAAGATATGTTATGCTGCGGAAAATCGACTTCGAGATTTGAACGGAAATGCACGTTTTGAGGATTCCTGATACCGAAACAATGTTTGTTTCAAAACTTCCGTCTGTTTGTGAACACAAGCGCCTAAACCATAGGTATGATTTTTTTCCAAATTGAAGACCCCCTGTCCATCTGGCTCGAGTCGAAGCTTTCAAATTTTTGAGAGACAAAAAATGGGGGTACTTAATATTAAGCCCCCAGACATTTTCACAAAACGCTTCCAAATTTTTTCTTTAAATTTCCTGTAAGAATAGAGTAGAACACTGGAAAACAGGCGGTCAATAGCAAGAGTCCGCGCTTTGTATAAAGCTTATAGTGAGTGGTAATCAAGCTTGGAAAGAAATGGTTGGTGGTTAATGTACTCCTACATACATCAGTAGAGGAGATCACAGGCACAAAATAAATTTAAGACCGAAGAGGACGAACGTCAGGAAATTTTCTTTCACACATCGAACGATAACGGAATGGAATAGATTGCCTGCAAAAACCTTTTCCTCGTAGGTTCAACAGTTTAGGAAATTAATTTACGGCATTACTAAGTAAATGAAGGACTTAACTGAGAATAGTAAGTTATACAGCGATGCGTAAGTAATATATTATGAAGTGAGGTGTCGTGCAGTGTAGAACGGAGAAATAATGAAGTGTTTAAAGGGTCATAGTGAAGTGAAGTGAAGGGAAGGGAAGTGTGGTTTTAATTGAACGTTCAGTGCGGAGATTATAGATGTTTATTTTTGTAACGTAATTTAATGTTCACGTTAATATGCTCACGTTAATATGCACATTTCCAGCGATTTGTCAACTCTATTGAATTTGCGAGTTAAAATGCTTTCTAATGAAGTTTTTTGAAAACAAAGTTTTTCTACGAAAAAGAGCTCCACATTTCGTATTTACAGTTGCGTCATTTTCATTAAAATAGCTGCAAATTTTTCAATTTAGGACGAGGTTTTCCTGTTCTTTAATACTCACAAAATTATATTCCCATTCTATTATTAAAAAATCGAGGTTTGTAGGATTAGGAAGACGCCGAAAAAATTAAACTTTTGAAATTACCGAAAATTTAGAGTTAACAGTGAAAAAAACGGGCCTATGCTATCTTTACAAGTGTATTTTACTCTATTCTTTAAAAAAAAAAAATGTAAAGAAGAACTTTAGAGAAAATTTTGAAATTGTCCCAGGAGCTTCATATAAAATAAATTGAAGAGTATTTTTCAGAATCGGAACGGTTCGAGTCGAACCACATCGACCGGGGAATATCCATTTTGGAAAAAATACTACGTATGGTTTAGGTACTAGTGGTGTTCAACGACGGGAAACGGACAGTTTCGAAAAACTCCTATCTCTCTCTCTCTCTCTCTCTCGTCTCGCTCTATATATATATATATATTATACTATAATATTATATTCAAATATATAATATATATATATATATATAATATATTTTATATATATATATATATATATAATATATATTATATATATATATTAATATATAATATTATTAGTATATATATTATATATATAATATATATAATATAAATATAATATTACAATTGATATTAATATATTAATATTAATATTTCCATTGAAATATCGAAATATATTTTCTTCACATTACATAACTTTCCCTATACTACGTATATTATTCTGTTTATTACTCCGTACGTATACGAGAAAGTAAAAACGTCGTCGTTGTGCTTATGAGTGCTGTTCTAGCGCAGTAAGTAGTAAGTGCTCTAACGTCAGGCTTTACGTAAATAGCAATATTCGTTACAACACGAAATAGTGTAAGATTGCTTCAGTAAAACTTTTTTCATTATACTTGTCTATTTGTAATGACTTTGTAATAATATAATTGTTTCAATGTGCTGTATAAAAGGTCTTATATCACTGACCCTTGTCTGTCAACTTCGTGAGCTAAATAATAGTGCAAAGGACTAGCGTGACGTAAATATCACACGGCCCCAATGGGCTCCAATTAGAAAAAAAATTAACATTCTTCTCCTACATAAGATACCAATAACTTCATCGAATATGGAAAAAAAATTACCGTCCTTGGAGGGTCAAAGTCAACACTATGAGACAATATTTAAATAGGAAAATTGTTATTTTTTTAAAAATTTGTTTCGTTTTCGTCGACGCAACGTGTCTCTAAACCCTTGTTGAGCATCGAGCGCCTGGAATAATCCTCCGTCAAGTTTTGTCAAGTCTCGTCATGTCGCATTTAGTCAATGCCTTTTATCTCTTCGCCCAGGGGTTCGGCGCCGATAATAACCAAGGTTTCCAGACTGTCATCCGCAGTGTCTAAGATTTCATTTCCGTGGCTTCACGGACTATAGATAAGTAATTCGGGTAACGACGCCTATAATTGCAAAACACAGAGCAACTTCCAATATTTGAGACTAATAATAATATTAATAATAATAATAATAATAATAACAACAACAACAATGTGGGCAGTTAGCTCTTTAATTATTTAATATTTTTTCCAAACAAAAAAATTATTTTATTTTGAATAACGTAAGCGCAGTAAGATTTCTTGTAATTGTATATAATTGTATAATTGCATTTAAGTATAAATGTATACGTATATTTAAAATGTATATAAATGTGAATTAAAAAAACAAGATTTTGCCACCCAAGATTTTGTATGGCAATACATAGGAACTTAACATCTTCAAAACTATTTTTTGATATAAACTAGTAATTTGCTAATAATTAATATAAAGTTATCTGAACGTGATACAGGCAAAATTGTCAAAATAAGATATACACGAAACATTGGCTAATTGAAGAAACAGACACCAAAACATATTGTTTTCATACGAACAGCTACAGATTGTCTCACAATGTCAAACTTCTCGGGGGAGTAGGGGTGGTCGAAGATCACGTTTTGCCAGTGAACATGTGGCGGAAAATCTCATAAAAGAAAGTTACACACGTGACATTTTCCTTCGATTGACTAGCAACGAACTCTTCTTGTATTGGTGTTTGTAGGAACGCATTAACACAAAGTTCGTATCTACAAAAAACTGGTACAAAATGAATTTGCTACGAATTAGCGGTAATGACGCATGTGTAACTTCTTTATATGTAGTGACAAAAGTGATCATCACAAATAATCCCACATGCCCTAGAAGTTCAGTAATATTTACTCCGAGACCATTTATGAATTAAAACTTGAGAACAATTCTACTATTCATTTAGGTTTTATCTAATAGACATTGCTAGATAAGCAATTCGGTCACAGAAAATATTCTACGTGGATGCTAAGAAGTATGTTTCTGTCGATCAGAATGCAATCCTGAAGCAATCGTGATTGTGACAAGTTATCCAAAGGAGCCAAACTGTATTACTGAGTTTCCTAGATCTCCACAGCCTTAGTAGCTCCGGTGGTAAGACGCCGTTCTACTTACTAGGAGGACCATTGTTCCTATCCCAGGGAGGCAAAGGCCTTGTACCTTGCCCAACCTTCTAGCACGGTTCACAGGCTTACTCTGCTGCTATTCAATGATTACCGGATTTACCATGGATCAAAAACTGGGATGAGATGCTGGAATGCGATGCTGGGCCTCATCACTTCCAACTAGAGCCAAGCCCTAGTAATTGTGGACCTTTGCAGCCACAATTCTGATGGATATCCTTCGGCGCCTGTTATGGGACAGTTCACTTAGATTGTTTTTTTTTTTAAAGAAAGGCGGTAAAAATAAAACAAATAATGAATATGAAATAAAACCTTTCAGACATACAAATTTCACGTAATTATTCTATTCCAATGGAAGGTTTTATTACATTCACAAAAAAAATTAAAAATAAAAAGACTGAACGGTGAGAAAAATTTCTCTTCAAAGATGATCTCTCTATTTGTTCAATCAAAATACAAGTGCCATACACAGGGATAACAAAAGTAGCATTCATTTGATCTTTAGCCCGCTTGTACACCTAAAATCCGTGGCAGTTTGCCGATCCTTACGGGAGTCAGAGAACGGGCGAAGTTTCACATAGTAATTGCACTAGTCACCGCCCATTGACACGACTTTGGAGCCGCTTGGGAACGCAACGAGTGGAGAAATGCACGCAAATCGGAGACTTTTGTACATTTACAGGGGCATTTATATGGGGCATCGCAATAGCATGTTGATAGACCTATTTAATAATAGAACAATTATTAATGTACCGCACGTTTTGCAGAAGTGCATACTATATCGATTTGGCCTAAAACGTATGCGTGGTAACTACCTGTGAAGTACGAGGGTTTTGTAAGACTACTGTCATTTATTTTGACATACCAATTATTATACTGTTTGCTTTCTCGCCCCACTACGATTGCTTAGTAATGAGAAAGTTGTAATATAGCGGCGGAAGTCGGCGATCTTGCAACACAGAAATGGTTTTGTCGGCCCTGGGTAACGAAAAAATGGACGAATGTTGTTAAATTAAATTCTCTAAGACGTTGCGCAGTCCGAATCCAGTTATAGTGGACCGAAAAATCGAAATATACCGGAAACTCCATTGACTGTCTTTTGTGCCTATGGTCGAGAAGAACATCGCAGCTGGTACAAATGAAGAAATGTCGAGATCAATTCTACAAAGGTTCTTTGCTTATAATGTACCTCTCACCCGCCCGGCACTCTGACAGGGCCAGAGAGTGGATCTATTCTTCACGTAAATTAAAATATTAATAGTTTCTTAACTTTCTTTTCTATTGTTAATTCTCCCTAATTTAAAACACCCCTTTAATATTTTAAGGTATTACTGAAAATGGTTTAAATATTGTTGAGATTTCTTTAACATTTAATGAAATTTCACGGTTAAACTTAATATGCTATATGGACTTTTATAAGATATATAGAAAAAATATGACCTTTTTCCCAAATATGTACCAAAACTCAAGATATGGCAAATAAAAATACATTTTTCAACACTATATATTGCCATTTATAAAGATAATGCAAATAAGTATCGATATTATCTTACTTAGTAAACATGTATTTACATAATAATTTGTTTATTGCAGTAACTGTACCTTCTTTAATGCTCAGGGTTTTTCTTTAGTTGCTATATGGGCATTTAACCATAACATTCCCCGCGTCCTCAAAATTGTATTGTTACGTTTGCGCAAATGGAGATAGAAACTTTGGGTTTTCTGCCAATTAATACTTACGGCCCCTTCCCACGTGTGACGGGTTTGCGCTGCTCCGGCCAGCGGCAATGGACTGTCGCTACGCGAAGCGGAGGAGGGCGTACGTGCCACCGCTAGCAGAACATAGCTTTAAAAGGTAGGCTTCCCACTGCGCCACGGCCGCAGCGCAGAGCAGCTGTTTATAACCTGCTGCGGTCCTTTTGTTCGTCGTCGCCGGAGGGTCGGCGAAGAGCCTTGCCGCTTGACGGACGCGCGCTGCCGTGGCGCCCCTTAGGGCGGCTTCCCACGGCGCGGCCGCCGCGCGATTCCTTCAAGGAGCAGAGCTCTTCCGACGCAGCCACCGCCGGAGCCACGGCCGCACCGCCGCCCGCCGTGGAAAGGGGTGGGGGTCTGGAGGGGTAGGTTTCGCCGACCCTCCGGCGACGTCGAACAAAGGGACCGGAGCAGGTAGAACGCTGCGGCCGCGGCGCAGTGGGAACGCTCCCATTTAAAGCTGTGTTCTGCTAGCGGTGGAGCGTGGCCCCTCCTCCGCTTCTCTTAGCTGGAGTTCGGCGTCGGCTGCCTCAGCAGCCGCCACTCGCTGCACGTGGGAAGGCCTCCATTCAAACCAATGCTCTGCTACGCGCCGCGCTGCTGCAACGTGCGCTGCGGCCGCGCCTTCCCACGTCGTCGGCGACGGCGGCGCGCTTCCGAGCGCCGCGGCTCGTAGCAGAACATTGGTTTGAAAGGAGACCTTCGCACGTGCAGCGAGCGTGCGCTGCTGCGGCAAGCAGCGGAGAACTCACGCTATGCGAAGCGGAGGAGGGCGTACGCGCCACCGCTAGCAGAACACACCTTTAAATGGTTGCAACGCTCCCACGAGCAATAAAGTAGAAACCGACCGGATCGCTATGAAATGTGGGACTACTGGATCGAATCTAGCGATACACGTTTGCCGGCGCGCAATTAGGTTTCGCATGTTGAGGGAATTAGGAGTTAGACAGGCATGGAAATTGAGTTTTCAAAACACGGCAAACACAAAATAGGCTTCCCTAAATTGATTTCGTCTGGCGGCTCTATCAATTTTGTGTAGCAGCTCAGGAAAAAAACAACTACAGTAATTCTTGCATGGTGATCTTTTTACATTTTTTAAAAAATTGCCTTGGGACCCCTTTAAAAAACCACATACAATATACAGGATATTTTTAGTACAATATTTTTCACAAACAGGGAGATCAGATATAGATATAATAAATGGTACAGATAAACAATTGCGGACAGTAAACGCGGGCTTATATGGTCTTGGGGTTCATCTTTACACCGAAAGAAATAATAATAATAATAATAATAATAATAATAATAATAATAATAATAATAATAATAATAATAAAGATAGCTGAGACCGCTACGGCAGTAGTGCCGTGGCGATCTCGGACGGAAGAATCGCGCGTTCGAGTCCCGCCTCGGGCATGGGTGTGTTTGTGCATGTCAATGTGTGTGTTTCACCCATCCATCCATTACTATTAATATTATCATCATCATTCGCTCTTCCATCCCCCCAGAGGCAACCCTGAGGGATAAAAAATGGACACAGCATAATCTCCCCAAAAAGGGAGACACACTTGCCATACTGAGCCTTGGGACTAATAATAAAGGTTTCCACTCTGGCAGCCCCGGGTTCGATTCTCGGTCGGGGCAGAACTGAAGCTGTAGATTTCTAATACCAACTCGTCTACTTCTATTGCTGTGAGACGAAAAAACCATCCCAGAGAGGCCACGTAGCATAGGTAACGAGATGAGAGTGAGTCTTTCTCGCCACATTTCCCCCTTACCCCCAGGCGTGGATAACAAAGAACTGAGCCTACGCCTGGAAACACCACTAGCTGGCAAAAATAGGATTATTCCGACTCTAAATGCCACATACATTATAAAACGTGCTCGTTCCAAAGAAGCATTGTTTTCAATTATTATCTCTCGTTTCAGCTACATGGCAGGGCCAAACATAGCAGAGTGATGTGTTAGTAGTGAACTAACTGCCGGCCAGAGAACAGCAAAGGGTTTTGTTGCATTATGTGGTACTACCCGTTTTTCTGTCTCAAACTTTTAACCGAGACGTTGGAATTAGGTTTTGTGAAGTTCGGTAAGAACCCAATATCATTTGATGCTTTTAATTGTAATGGAAATAAGATGGTGAAACTGTCTGAACCTTTTTTTAACAGATTTTATTACTTCAGAAAAACACATACCTCTCAGGATAATTTTCACTATCTTATCTGCATATCTTTTTTCACATGCGAATATAACGTGCGCATTGACTAATGCTAATTGAGGGTGTTCAACATAAGAAAGTCATCATCGGGTTCTTCCGCAAATCAAATTGACACGTTTGGTCCAATGTGTCTACTGTTACATTACTTTGTCATACATTAAGATTATATTACGTTTCTTGGAAAATTTCTTAATTGAAGCTGCATTATCCATAACAGACACACACCGGCTTGGGTGACTCAGGGCATCCACTGATATTGCAGTGGCTCAGATAGGGATTTTTTAGGGCTCGTGTCCCGACGGTGGCAGGAATATCGACATTAGCGAGATATTAGCTACGTCGAATTCAGCAGCTGTCTAGAGAATTGTAGCATCAGGCCGCCCTGATCTGTAGTTTTCCGTCATTTTTCAAATCGACATCACACGAATGCCGAAACAGAACAATCACAAACACGGCACGGACCGCGCGATTCTTCCTTCTTTCTCATTGTTCTTTCCTCGCCCCTACACTTACACTAGAGTATCACGCAGACGTAAGCCTGCCAGACCAGTCGGGAGCTTAGAACTTGTCCGGGCGGGGGCAGTGCCGCGATTTGGCTTTCTCAAAGGTCACTAACCGACAATCGAAACTCTCCGCTTGGCCCTGGAAATATCTACGCTATCTTTTCACTGTGTCCTTCCGAAAATATTTTTCGGGTTTTCGCAAGCTTTCGACAAATACAACCCCAGAATCATACAAGAAAATGCCACAATTTCCTACCTAATCATTTCTGCTGTCTTATTCATAGCTACCTCGCTAACAGACCTTTCCGTGTGAACTACCAACCCTACCGCTCCTCGGGCAAAAAAATCCTGTCCGGCGTCCCACAGGGAGTTGTATTATCTCCACTTCTTTTCTAGCTCTACATCCACGACCTACCTAAAAACTGTTCAATACTACCTCTTTGTCAACGATGTGGCCTTTACATCAAAATTCGCAAAAACTAAAGGAGCAGTTAAAATACTTCAAGATGCAACAGAAGAGCTAATACACTGGAGTAAACTTAATGGACTTACAGAACAATGCCAGTCTATTGTAACGTACTAGCGATCGAAGCTCGTGGTAGCTATTTGGGTACGGGCAGAAAAAGATTTAGCAACAGGAAGACACCTCGCCACTGAAGGGCGAGAAAGGCTTCCTGTAAAGCGAGCGCGTGGCAAAGGGAGACACGAGGCGCTCTGGAGTTCTCAGATCTTAGCGATCGGAGACCAAATCGTCGGAGCCGCGTGGCAAGCACAAGCGAGCTGCGGAGGCGGCGTGACGGAGTATGTCACGTGAGAGACAGCTATTTAAGGAAAAGTACTGACCCAGTGGGTGGATTCTGAAGAAAGTGTGAGAACCTCGGCCTCATGCACAAAACTTGTGCCAGGGTGGTGCAGCGGCGAGCAGGGCTCGTGAGGCAAGTCACGTACAGACGCGACGCGTCTTTGGGGACTGTGTGTTCCATGTGCGTGCTTCGATGTGAGGAGTGGTTAAGATCTACTACTCATACCGATCATTAATCGGTTAAGATCGCTCCTGCGATCAAGGCAAGTCATTAGTTGATGCGCCTGTAAGGGCTTTGTGTCAGAGTGTGACATGCGGTCACGGAAGCTTGGCTTTGTGCGCGCTTCAAATTTAGGAGTGGCGAGTGCCATGAATTAAACCGATCAATCGGATTTGGATTGCCCCCGCACTCAGGGGATAGTAGGTCTATCAGAGCTACCAAGTAAAGTGTAGATAATTCAACTGTACATATTTGTTTTAGGTGTAAATAACTGTATATATGAAACCTCGTGCCTGTGTTCCCTGTGAGAACCCATGACATCACACATTCAGTTGGCGACATGAAAAACCACCGACTCCAATCCAACTAAACTCGGATAGAGCATAGCTAGACTATGCTCACACTTCCAAGCCTCATCTATTCAGGTCAAAACAAAAGTTCTACTACACACATGTAATTGTAGCGCTGGGACTAATTCGTGTATGATCTGGGCAACAGCTCCTAAAGAGCGTCATTTATCTAAAAAATAGCACAAAACTGCATAATCAGGGTGGCATTTAAACATACACCTGTAGTTCCACTCTAAAATTACCTTCTTCAAAATAACGTACCTCTCATTTCATCCTTTGTACTTCACACTGTAGCAAAATACATTGAAGAAATTTTCAGTAATCGTCTCCTAGCCCTCTCATTTAAAAATTACCGACAATATTAGAACAAAAGACCTAGCCGTAAACACTTCCCTACTAATGCCCGCTTTCTCATACCCCCATAAGAATGAAATTACCACACAAACCACAAATAGCAGAAACTGTAACTATGTCACTCCATCTTCGTACAAACACCCGCACAAAACTACAATTTATATCTCCTATACGCTCCACAATCAAACCGCAATGCACGTTTGCGCAGAGTCAAACAAATCACCAAACAAACGGGTGTTTTCGAGGGCCGCGTCTGCCATGCAAATGAGGCAGGAATCTCCGTCAAAAAGCGCCCGAACCCCGCACCCGCCGGCGGAAGCGCGCCAACAGGCGTAGGCCAACCAGTCAGAGAGAAAACCACCACTGTGAGGTGCCCCGATGGAGGGAGGCACGTGTTTGGCGGAAACTCCGCCAAGTCGACGGGCAGGTTGGCGACAGATCTCACCGAAAACCAACTCACCTCCCGAGGGAAAATGCTCTGTATTTACGGGACTACTGACCTAAGCCGTCGACGCGATCGGAAACACGAAATAATCATAATGGGCTCGGAATACACAATTTTGTTAGATACTGGTTTGAAAGATACTGTTGTAGTGTCCTCAGAAACAATACAATACTAACAGTGAACGAATTTTACTTCAGATCAAGTTGACACTAACCGTGAGTAAAATTTATTCAGTTTCCCGGAAAATCACCTCGTATGCGGAACAAATGGATTTCAGGCAAGTTTCTCTCCAAGTCAAATATTGCAAGCTGACTGAAGATAACACCGCTAGCGGTTGATTCTGTAGGGTACGGATTTGTGAGTACAGATAGCTAAGATTCCCTATTGAACCTATATCCCTGAATGTCTATTTACTCGACACAGTTCTCGTGCAGATTCTCATTCAAAAACTTCAAGATCACAAACCAGAAGAGTAAAAGCTAGAAGTCGAGTATACACGGTCTGCACGTTTTCTTTACAAATTGCCACGATACGCCGCCAGGGGCTCTGTCGGCACACGAATTGTCGATTTGCGCCGTCCTAGTACATTCATTGGTGACATTTGTGAACGTCACGTTCTGAGATCCTTTAATAATTTTTTTAAGTAATAATGAAAAACGAGGAGAAAATAAAATAAAAAGGGCGTCATTGTTGTTGCTACAAGCTTGGTTATGGCAGGGAAGGCCCAGCGGTGTGCAGAAAAAACGCTCCGAATGGACGAAGTCCTGGGTACAACAGTGACATTCAGTACCCTCTCATTTGCCCAGAGGCAGTAAATTTCAGAAAATCCGAGAACTCGGATCGGATACGCTAATACGCAAATGTTTTCATGCAGATATCGTGGAGTCTTGACTTAATGCTTTTTTTACGTCCTATCTCCACGAAAACTGTACCACGTAAAAGAGTCTTTAGAAAGATAAATATCCCTTTTCGTAACTATCATAATTTAAAATCAAAACAATTTATTTATGCAAAAGTCATGTAATACAGTTCATTTGACAAAAATTCATGGATAAAAACAGTTTTTCGCCGCGTTAGATTCGAGAGCAACCGTGACAAGGTTTGCGTTTCGAAATATTGTTTCCTCAAAAGTACATTCGTCAGGGATAGAAAAGCTTATGTAACAAAATGCTCAATTTTATTACAAAAATATTTTTGAAAAAACCCAATCTCCAATTGCAATAAACAAAAGTAACATATGCACAAAAAGTTAAGGCAAAAACTCGTAGGACGCTAACAATTCTAATAAACAAATTTGTAAAAAAGCAATTTACAATCGTGTGGGAAGTCCCCCTGGCACGAATCACTGCACTGACACCCTGGTACATTTTGCCCGATTTTTCAAACAATTTGTTGAGACATGCTGGTCGATTATTCTCACAACACTGCTTACAAATTAGATTTATTAGCTATATTTCATTTTTTTTCTCTCCAGGAAGTGCCATGCAATTCTGATTGGGTTCAAGCCCGGGTATTGTGACGGAGGGCACAATTGCTTTGGTATACTGTACAACAACCCAAGTTTCACCTTGTGAGCTGTTTGCACAAGATCATAGTCTTGACGAAAAATGTAGCAACACTTCTCAACTTTTTCTTCGGAATATCAATGTACACATACTGGTTCATCAATCCATGTACGAAGTACCAAGTCCTGACTCCACTGGCACTCAAACATCTCCGTACTAAGACAGCACACCTTCGTATACCACTGTCGAAATTGCATTAAATTCTCATTTCAGAATTCCAGAATAGGCTTTAGTTTTCATATGATAATCGCTTTTGCAAACGCTTAAGTCATTACCTAATATATGATGGGAAATAAAAGATCCGAATACATAGAAGAATGCAAAGAATACTACGCAAGAGTTCAAAAAGTGAAGAAACATATTTCCTTCCGTATTTCCTTTGATACATCGCCCCAAGAAAGTATTTTCGCCAAGTCCAGCATTCACAGCACAACACAGTGTCAATCCAATTGCTTTCGTAAAACTTCTTTTCCATTTGATAAATGCCCAAATATAAAAGTTCGCCACGTTCACTACTTTTGGCGCACGGGGAAGGAAATCTACGATCGTTCACGAAATGCAGTTTAACATTTTATAACGCATACGGTGGTACATCACAATATTCCATATAAAATATCGCGATAGTTTTCTTCCTTGATTGCCTAAAAACATATTGCAATTGTGAAAGACTGTCATGCAACATTTTCCACATCAGTCAACCCAAAGAAATGTCGATACGTCATTAATTCCCTAATTTGTGGTGCTTCATTGAACTCAAGTATTCGTTGAAGTCGTAGGCTTGCGGCCGGAGTCATGTAAATGATATTGGCTGTTTGAGTGACGCCGCGTCGAAGGCTGTGTTGCCGACGTTTAGACCATCTTATCGTGGTCTTCTTCAGGGCTGGTCTGCGCCGGAGTGGGTTTTGTACTAGCTTTTCCATATGGCAGTCTGCTCCAGTGGGGGAGCTATTCCGCCGGATTTTTTTTTATTTTTTATTAAGTTTTTGCAGTATTGTGGCCGCCCTATGGTTGTCCCATTTTTTGGC
>BOPP01000291.1:216915-239811 GCA_017312745.1 Gryllus bimaculatus | reverse complement strand
TATATATATATACACATACACACACACACACACACATATCATACATACATACACACGCATACAAATGTTAACAGAGATACAGCTAAGTTTTAGTATTTAGTTGGTAACCGACTATTTACAGTTTATTGCCTAATCTAATATATTTTTGGTTTTTTTCCCATTGGTTTTAAGTTTTTTAATTTATTTATTTATAATATAGTGTTTGAACCTGCACCATAGGAAGTGCTAAAAACTACATTACAATGATAAGGACAAAGGCACCCAGATACATATTAATGTATTTGGTGAAGAGTGGGAAGAACATTTGAAAGAAATAAGTGATCATATACAAAAAATTAATGAAACAAAATCAGAGTTACTTTAAGAATGGTAATGTTGTTGGATTTCAAGGTGATGTTGAATTTGAAAATATGTTCCTGAAGGCAATAACGTTACTTCGTGTGCTTGTTTCGCAGCAAAAAGGCAATGTCCTCTTATGGGCCATGGACATTCGAACATGCTCGGAGAGAAAAACCAATTTGTTTGAAACATACTCCTCTCAATTCATTAGTTGCAATTGGCCAGTTGAAAGGTTCAGTATGTGATGTTGATGAAGATTTCTTAGCACATGCTTTGTCAATATTACATGCAGCTATGAAAAACAATGAGATAGGAAAGAAAGTGTCTATGCCCGATGCAGGGGAGAACTTACTTCTACTAGCAGAGCACCATAATTTTGCAATAAGGCGCTACATCTTTGATAAACTATTGATACTGACAAAGTATAAAGAAGGATGTGTGTTTTTACACAAAGGTTTTTATGTTAGTCACAGGAAAGTTGGAATTTTGGGCTCACATTACAAGTTTAGGTCTCAGACAATTTCCACGAATAAAAACTGAAATATTTATAATGGTGAAAATACGGTCTGCATTTTTTCTGTGTATCCAGAAAATAAATTGTTTGGTTTGATACAAGCAAAAATAACCTTAAAAATTTTAATGATCGGACAAGATCAGCACACCAAAGTTTCCGCAAATGTATTGCACCACATAGAAGAAACCGAAGAGCATAATGGAAGGGACATTAAGTCTAATTTAGATGAAAACACAGCAATCACCAATGGAGATAATTATCAAAAAAGAACTGCAGTGCTGCCACAAGGACATGATTCTGAATGCTCTGATCTGACTCAAGTCCTGAAAACGAGAGCAACTTTAGAGAAAAAGCAAAAGAAAAATTCGCTTTTGTATATCGAAGTGTGATAAATGTTAAAAGTGATCTGCACACTCATATTTGCAAAGGAACAGATAGTACAGACATCAGACCACTAGAAATGGCTGAAGTAATTTGTGGTTTGCTCAATAACAATGTTGAAGGTAATATCTTCATTGGTGGGTCATCTGACTCAGTTCTAGTGGGTATCACAATGAAATATAGTAATCATAAACTCTTAGCTAAAGATATTGAAATAATAATGACAAAATGTATAAGACCAGCATTACCAAAATCCAATTACGATATTAAATTTCTACCAGTCTCGGAAAACAGGAATGAATTATTACAAATTAATAGCTAATGTTTATGTTATACAGTTAAAACTATCCTCATAGAGTTGCATCCTCTACACGATGGCACAAAATATTATACACGTAATGGTATAAAAACAGTTGAATACAGCACAGAAAAGCGACGTAAAAAATATCCTTGCAAAGAGATAGATGAGAAAACTGAAGAAACTTGCAAAATAAATTTGTCAGTTACAACTGCCAATGATTCATTAGAAGCTCAAAAACCAAGTGATGAAGACACCCAAAATTCAGGAGAGAATCTAAGGTCCCTTGATTCTTCTCAAAATTATTCTTTTATTGAATATAGAGACACATAGTAGGGAGCGGGCTTAGACTGCCTAAGATGAATGAGGGTGTAGTATAATTTGCGCAACTTTTCTCGAGCTCCAGATTCCTTATCAGTCATCTATTTTAGTATACATAGTTCAATTAAGAATATAGCTATCAACGAGCATGTCAGCAACATCTGAAAACTAGAAATGTTCGTTCCCTTGTAATAGAAAATGTACGTCGGCAAACGAACTACAGATGATATTTTGACGAAAAAACACTCCCGCCCTACTACTTCCGAAACTAACATTACGAAAGTTCAAAACAAGATTCGCGAATACTTAAGCTACATTCATGACCAAGGTTCATAAAGAGAAACCTGTCTTAATCGGACATTAATGGCTCCAGCGATAAATGACCGTTGACGCATCAGTTATAATTGCGTTATTTGCTAGGAAATAATGTCCCCCTTAAAATCATTTTAATTACATTAAACTACAAAATAAACCTTTACTAAAAAATGAATTATAAAATAAAAATTAGTTAACGCACGGATATTTCCTTGTATAATAATGTCTTGTAATAATAATAATAATAATAATAATAATAATAATAATAATAATAATAATAATAATAATAATAAATGTCTTGTAGAGATGTAAACAACATAAGTGGGTGGCTTTTAAAAGAAAAAATTATGGGTGCCCTTCCGCAGTCAAAAAGTTAGCAAAAATTCTCACGGAAATTCCTTCCTCGTTATTTAGAACCACTTGCTTTCTTTCCGCTAGTGTCGAACACTCACTGGGCTGAAACTTACACTTACTCGCTTAACTCGCTTTCCTTTCTCATCCAACCCAACTCCCAAGAAAACTAGACGAAAATGTTGACATTCTGGGTGCGGACCCGTCCCATGAAGCAGCGCTCAAGGCACAGAGCACTTGCCTTTCGCCAAGGACGTCCGGGATCGAATTCCGAACTGTCTCATGTGCAATTTGTTCCAACGAAACGAGTTTGCCTGCTTCGCAGGGGCTAGACAAACCCCTGTAAAGCGTCCTAAACCCTACACCTATCCCAATTCCTTCCCTATTCTGGCCGCTGGGTAGTGACGCACGAGCGCGTGGAGTAAGTACTCTCCCTGGCGGTCCTCTTGACAAACTAACTGCGACGAGAGATGACAGATAATCTTAATGGAGGATACTGCCAAGCGCATGGTGCTCAATGCTCCAGAAGGAGCTTGGAGACGCGTTGCGTCAATCTAGACCCAACAAATTAAAAAATGGGGGGGGCGGGGCCAGTGACAATGGCTTTTTAATTGGAGAAGCGGACGCGCGTGCAATTCAGGCCGTTGACAGTTATCACAGAGGGGAAGCAAAGATGAGCAAACTTCACCACTGCGGTTAAAGTTGGGAAGAAAGGATGAATCATGCGCCCCTGAACTCAACGCAATCCATCGCTCAGTCAAGGATTAAACGCGTCTTTACTGCATACATGTATTCATCCCCTACCAATATGAAATATCGGCCGGAATTATTAGTTGAATCTCATAAGTACATAACATTTCTTCAACGTAGTGGCATAGCGAACGCATGCCCGAATTTGAGGCATAACATTTTAATAACAGGATACTTGACAACCATGTCCAAACCAAGACATAGAACAAACCCATATTTGCGAATTTTTTATCTATTTGAATTTTTAAACAGCGTAACATAAAACGTGATTAAAAATCACGTGATCAGTAATGTAAAGTGTAATACACTGCAATAGCCAAGCATTGACGGATCCACTAGTCAGAAATAAATACACTGAAAACCCCAGCAATGCCAAAATCTGCTCATTTGAAGCATTAATTGAATTTCAGCAAGCGTTCATGTAATACAGAACGTTCCCGTTTATAGGAAATAAAACGTATGCACTTTTCACGTATTTCCTTTTAGGTAAAATGAGAAAAACAGTATGCGACAATTGCGTCAGTCCCCTCCGCAGGCTTAAGGCATCTTCGATATGCCCGTTCTTCATTATTCAACTTTTTTTAAAGATCTGTGGGTAATGATTGTACAAGCGCGAACTTCAATAAATTCACAACATCGCAACGATTAATGCCAGTTTCACTTCTATGAGGTAGAATCCCAATAATAGGCTACGAAAGCATATTTGCACGAGGTAATGAGTAGCGAATGGTAACATTCTCCCTCTACGAGATATGCGAATCACAGTCAGATATCACATTAGCGCATGGCACTAGGGTAAAATAATATATTCTACAAAAAAAAAAATCCGATTGAACATTTTGGATTGTTTCAATTTGCTATGGAAGTTGCGTAGACTTTGGGAATGTTCGATTACTTGTCCACCTCTTCCTCTACCAAACGATTTCGAAAGAACCTCTACATACTGAATTCAAGAATTTATATGTAAATACTGAAGCAGTATAATTAGTGAAAATAAAAAATGTATAAAACTTAGTTCTATAATTGTGAAAAAGTGAATACTTACACTTGGGAACTACGAAGTTTGCGTCTCAATCCTTGAATGACTATTTGCCCAGTTGCAGATGATAAGGAATTGTTTGTCTGTCTTCCAACAAACCCAGTACTTTGGCCAGATCTGCTTTCACAAATAGATTCCACTAAACTTCCAGTACTGCCACATTCTGAATTGGTTCTTGACTGGGATCTAATACGAGCACGACTTGCCCTACTCTCTTTCACAGTTCGAGATTGTCGCAATCTGTAACATTGCAGTACATACATACATACTATGGACGCACTGGGTATATTCGATATGAAGTGCACAAGGAAATGTTGATTGCACTTACAGATGATTTTTTTGAAGTGAAAAGGGCAAACTGGGAAGAACAGAATAATATATTTATATAATAATTGATTTTCATTACCATCAACCTTCATAAACATGGAGTGTAGTGGCATAATGTAGCTATGCACAGGACCATGATACAGAAAGAAGTGAAGACAGCTGTAATGTCGGTGAAACGGAAACCTAATAGTAGGAGAAAGTACCACAATACTGATCGTGAGTCATAACCATCTTCCATTATCTTTTAGACTGTGTAGTACATGTTCAGCAAAGTCGTAAAAGGAGACAAGAAACTTTCGGTACGGCAAAAGCTGTCCAACTGCATTCGTAACTTACCTGATACATCACAAAGATTAACTTATATTGAAGTAGCATTGTTATGGTTTATGAATGTTAAAATAATAGGAGCAATCTTATGTCGTGTAAATATTAATACTTTGAAATAGTACCAGACTTTGTGAGTTACAAAAATAGATTTATTTTCAACATTCGTACAATACCGATCATTCTACTTGAAATTTTATGAATAGCCTTTAAAACTGAAAACTATCATAAATATTAAGAAAGCGGCCAGACTCCAACTCTGCCAAACTTGCAACAAAACTGAAAAAGCCGTCAATACAGAGATCAAGGAAGAAATTGCAAAACTGAGTTAGGATTATTCAGGCATGTTGGTTTGTTCATTTAACGTAATACACTAACGTATTATGCGAAGAAGTGCAATGTGGGCATGGCTTTTTGAGCTCCGAAATCTATGCCTCAAACTCATACACACTAAGTTGAATTATGAACACAACGCGCGTTTTCGGCAAGAATTGGTAGGACAATAGTTGGTCTCGTCTAAAAAAAATGTAAGCGAAGATTGCAGCATTGCGTATGGAAACCCACCATTTCATATTGTATTATTTACTGTTAATTTATTACAAGAATTAGCCAAGAAAACTGAGCTTCCATTTCGAAACGAGGGCACATCGTTTACAAGTAGGAAAGGAATAGGCTCAAATCGAACCCTGCTGGACCCCTTGTGTAGTTGACAAAGTGGAAAGGTGAGTGAATAATTTCCCTTCATTCCATTACAGTTTTCACTCTCTAAGATCACTGTTTATTGAAAGCTAATGGTTCTAAAAAGCGCATACTTTCTCGCCAGTATTTTCACGCAAAATTACACGAAGAGTATTCACATTTTCGAAAAACTGTACACGACCTTATTCCAAAAACTAGTTTAAGGAACAGATTTCATGAAGGAAAACATTCCTTATCATTAATATTTTAATTGTAGGAAGTTATGTAAGAATTGTACGAATTGAACTTTTGCAATTTTCCAAAAATCAGTTTTCAACGAACATGAGACCTGCACCATTCCGTAAACGTCCTTCACTCTATCCCACAACAAAATTTAATAAAAAACGATAGAGCCATTTTTTGAAAATTTGGAAAATGTACCCGGGGATTCATGTAAAGTACCCCCCAAAATTAAAATATCGTTCTCAAATTCAAAAGGTCGCGGCATCAATCAGATCGATTGGAGATTTGTTTATTTAATTTTTTTTTGAGAAAACGGTTTAGGCGCTAAGGTTCACGGACAGACGGACGAACGTTTTGCCGACTTTCCATTTTTCAGTACCAAGGACCCAGAGAACTTGCATTCTGGCTACACCATGTGATGAAATATTTTTTTCTCTCTAAATTTGGCAACTAGATTTATCCACATTTTAGGTACTAGGGCCCTGTAACAAGAGTTTTTCCGCAGAAAATTCGCCGTTTTCCCAAATTTTAAAAAAAGGCTCCATGGTTTTTTATTACATTTCGTTGTTGGATAATGTGAAGGACGTTTAAGAGAATGGTGCAGGTCTCGTCTTCGTTAAAAACACTGATTTTTCAAAAATTGCGAAAGTTCAAACAAATTTTCGAAGTCTTCCTAAAACTAACATATTAAAGTTAAAGACTTTTTCCTTAAACATTAATTTTGAAATAAGGTCATGTACAATTTTACGAAACTTTGTGTACTTTTCGCGTAATTTTGTCCGAAAATACAGGTGAGAAAGCACATCCTGTTTTAGTACCACTAGTTTCCTATATTTCACATTGCTTTTGATTTATTATAAAAATAGCCTGTTTATCATGAGTTTAATCTGACATATGATTTTCGTAACAATGAATTGCTTCAGAAGTAGATGTGGAAATCATGAAATCGTTATGAGGTTTAGAAATGAAATAAAGAATTAGTTTGATTTTTTAGAAAGCAATCTACACACACGTGTACTATTTATTTAATATTATGTGTCGATGTTCGTAATTTATAACTGAAAGAATTTACTCAAGGGTGACACTTTACCTAATTCTTAGATTGTAATTTCATATTTAGTAGTTTTTTTAATTATGATATTTATCGATTGCCTTCTTTGAAGTGTGGTCCGCGAAGGTATATTTACTGTAATACCTAAACTGAAGCAAATAATGAAATTGAGAAACTGTTCTTTTTCACGAAATTCGACTATAACATGTAAAAAAAAAAACCTATACAACAATAAATTCAAAGATCGAATACTGGGTCTGTTTAGGGTTATCTCTAGATTGTCTAAGAACGTGGTGTACACTCGCTTAGATGAAGGGCCTGTAGATGCAAAGAATGGTAGTTTTGACAGCAACATGTACAACATATTTCAAAAACATATTCCACTGAACCCACATTTCAATAGGTCAAGGGGATAGAATCGATATCCTTTCAGACAAATACAAGAACCCATATATGCAGGCCCATTATATGATTCCCTTCCACTACCATAACAGCCTGTCAGATAAAAGTCGGGAATTTGGAAGATGCTAAGTTCATTAGAAGATAACCAATGTTCTATAAAGCAAAGAACATTATTTGATTCAAATTGCAACCTCGATAAAGTCAGTTATATTTTAAAGAGACTGAACCTTATGGCGCGGTAGTGGAATCTTTAGCAAGTTCCTACATGGAAGTTTTTCTGATGTCTCTGACGTTAGTTTCTACATATTTACTCCATTTTACCTCGACTGCATGGTCGATGTGTCCCGACAGAGACTGGTTGCGAGGAAATTGGAGCATCGGTTGGAGAGAAATTGGTACTGACAATGGGAGAATCGGAAGTTCAACGGAGGAGGTGCGAGGATTTAACATAAGGGGGAGGGTGCAGAAATTTAAGGAGGCGAATGAAATGTTTTGGCAGGAGACTGCGTGGAAGCCAATTCATGATATGTGGCGCCAGCTCACTACCGACTATATAGGGTTACCAGACTCCCATCATAGAAAAAGAGCACATTTCTTATTTTTTAAAAAAAGAGGCACTTCATATAAAATATTTTAATAATATATTTTCCCAAAGATAATATATTTACTACCGACATAAATACTACAATCATTGTCATCACTATGGCAATCACACAAAAGGCCTACTTCACTATCATCACTGTCTTTTCCACTTATATAGCATAAGTATTTGGACAATGAAATCTCCCTCAACAATTAAAACTTTGCTTTGAACTTTGAAACAAACGCTTTGAATTTTTAAGTATATCATTAAACAAGGCTTATCTTTTTGCCACCCTGGTCGAAATGTAAACACCACAGGCCAGCAGAACAGTATTAAGAGTAACGCCATAGAGCACAGAATCTATAACCTCATACAATACGTTGCACCAGCCTATGGCAGCACAATCGCATTTCATCAAGAAAACGACGCATGTGTATAAAGTTGATCTATGAATTTTGGCGGTTTGGGCAAGGTAGTTGAAGTTAAATGTCATTTATTTGTACAACAATTAAATGTTATGAAGTCGGGGACTCGAAAAAGCTGAAAAAGCGGAATACCCTTCGTACTTAGTATGTCTACGTTGCACTTAAAAGTAGTACTCCCTTTCCAATAAAGAAGACATTTTGTCCTTTCTTGTAAAATCCACCAATCCGGGGAAAAGAGGAAATATGGTAACTCTACGAGTGCATGTTTTCCAGCAAGGTTCTCGTGGAGACCACGCCGGGTGAAGTATTTTGCTTAGAGTAAATGAAGTTAATTAACTGCTTTATACTTAATTTTAAATTGTTCAATATTTATTTCATAAACAAATTTAATTTTTGCATACTTAATCTAACTGCTTGGTGTTGGCCTATTGTAACAGAAGGACAAAGTCGAGACTGATGCATTTGTTTACATGTTCTTCGGTGCAAAGTCACCGCCCAAATTAAGGTTCTGCCATCCAATGATGACTGTTTCCTGATTCGTCGGGTTCTTCGTGCGGCTGGGCAATTCTGTAGTCCCGACCGCAAACCTCTCGTTAGGTTAAAAAAAACAAATCAAACTGAGTAGTTGGAGGGTAACTTCCTACTGAGAAAGGAAGAAAAATGGCGGTCATGTCTGTTAAAATTAGTAGCTGCTTTTAGGCTCACGCGGAAGGCGAGCAAAATATGTTCCAGAATCTAAAACATTAAATTTCTTTTGATTTGTGACTGGGGACATCTTCCAGCATTTCCAGATGTTTATCTCCACCAGGCCTGCACAACATTTTGCACCTTGACCTCGAGAGCCGCGCGCGAGCCACTCGAGTGCAAATAAGAAATTTGAAGGGTGGGGATGAGACAAATTCTAGGGGTGGGGACCATCAATTAGAACGTGCAATTCGAACCAAAGCGCGGAAATTGAAATAGCAATCGAAGAGAGAATGACGGTCACATACAGTTCAAGATATATTGCCTTTTGTATCATATTGGAAACGTTTGTTGTCGATATATGACAATGTGAAATATGAAACAACGAATTTTTTGATTATTAGATTTGATAGATATTTGATTTGAACATTAAATATTATAATTGCTATTAGGGCTGATTATATAATAAAAATTGTCTTTCAGCTATTGAGGTTATCTTCGTGTTAGCAGTATATTTACATTCACTGTTTGTATCAGAAAATCTAGGAACTACATTGATCTAGTGCAAATCCCCATGGTTTTATACAAGAAAACTTCGTGTGGGTTCAAGTAGCCCATACACCAGTATCACTTAAACCCAATTTTCAAAAATTTTCTGAGCGCTTATTTTAAATATTTTATCAAACTGCTCTCAAGAATTGTACATTAAGCCGTTAAATTGATAGAAAAAATTATAATAGTATTTTGTTTTGTTTTCTGAAATTAGTAAGGAAAAACTACGAAAAAGTTGAAAAAATGGATTAAAGTATCCCGTGTTTATGTACTTTTGTTTTTCACGTGTAAGATTGTTTATTCAATAAATTAAAAATTATCTGATACAAGTTTGCGAAGGTATGTAATCTACAAAATCGAATGATCGTACGTATTTACGAAATTTTGCAATATGGCAGGTGGTTCTCCAGAAAATCTGCAACTACTTAATACAAAAAGTAAACTACACTTCACCATAAATGTGTGTGTTCATCCTGATATAAACCAAAATTCGCTGTTCTGAAAATATGGACCAATATTATAAGCAATTTCGAAACTGTTTATTACGCTGTCCTTGTAACGGAATGACGGAAGCCGTCACTAGTAATTGTTCCAGTAATTACTAAATTAATAGTGATATAAATCCGAAAATAAACTGTTGACAGGTTTTGGTACCATCACAACTTGTAACATCTTAAGTTCGTTAAAATTTAAGAAACCCTTTAAAAATTGTAATTTAAACCCCTGTATTGGGGCACGTATGAATTCTATTAAAATGTGTACGAACAGAGTTAATTATGTCCCACCTATCGTCAGCAATGCCTTCATACTTTCACAATGAAAAATATAATGGCTAGTTTTGAGAAATCTGATATTTTTTCTCTGCTCGTGACACTGATTCAGAGATGAAGACTGACGCGACTAGTGTTGTACCAATAAATAAGCTAGTTAATTGTTATGTAAACGTGTAATATTTTCTGTCAATGAAAATATAATTCAGTAGAATCTCGTCCACCCGGATCAACTGAGGCCGGGCCGATCAGAGTTAACGAAATCCGGGGAAAACAAAAAAAAACATGGACTTATCAAACATATTTTAATGAAGGTTAAAAATTAGTATCGACTAAAAATTATCATAGGTAATACCAATAGTGCTTTGGAAATTGTCGATAAATTCCCGACTCGCCAGGCGAGGAGGGGAGGGGAATTATCTGAGAATTTCCAATGCACGAGTGGTTTTTAATAGGACTATACCACGAGTGAAATTATGTCCAACAGAGTTCCAAAATGCACCAAATATTGAAAATAACTGAAAGCGCGTGTTAAAATCAGCGGTTACATTATAGTACAAACGCTGTTTATTGGACATCGACATAGCAATCGGTGTGTAACGCCTCCTGAGTCAGATTAGTCACAGGTGGCGATTGGCCAGTAGGTAGAAGCGGTAAGAAAAATCGAATAGAAAAAGCGATAAACTTTTTGACCTACATGGCCCTGATTAGGGCATTTTGTATGTATAGTTAAACACTATTGGTTTTAATTTCTACTAATTTGTTCTGAGTGGAATGGTCACCTAAAACACTTTGCAATGTGTATTTTCACAGTACACAATATACATCCGTACCGAGTAGTCAGTGGGTCGAAGAATACCCAAGGCATCACCAGAGTAACTCCTCCACTCTCCTTTCCCCTCTGCGGGTGGCCCGTCGCTGGAGCGGGGGAGGGGAAGGAGAAGGTTGGCATGTGGGCTGAGGGCAGTGAACTCGACCGCTGGGATATAAATTCTAGTTATTTACCTACTGAAAATAGCGATTTATCATATTCTACATCTTCAATTACCACTCTAAACAACCTTTTTTTCTAAAACTAGTCCGAATTGTCCGGACGTTTGAATTAACGAGGTTGTACTGTAAATAAAAACTGATAAATCGCTTATCTATTGAGAATAGCGATTTATCGTCCATAGAACATCTTCGTTTACTACACTAAACACATTTTTTTTCAAAGCTGGACCGAGGTGTGCGGACGTCCGGATTAACGAGGTTCTAATGTAGCTGCAACAAATGAAAGTTACAGGTCTGCTCGCAAAATAAAACAAAAGCAAGTTGGTCATCTGCCAAAAGCTGAACCTGAAAAAAATCACAGACGAAATACAATAACTCTAGATTTCTTACTCTTTTGCTGCAGAAAAAAATAGGATGGAAGAATACCACGCTAAAAACGAAAGCAGATTCAGAATTCCACTATGTTTTACCAGCAAGGTTACACGTATAAGTAGGAACGAAAACAGATTCAGAAGGTGGACTAAATTTCTGAAGTAGTTTCCTTTCCCGTTCCCTTGTCCCGTGAGTTCAGAAAAGGTTAGACCTCATTTTTCGCATCAGGAATTTAAAGCCTCTTGATGCTATATTTTAGTAAAATTCGCTATGACGACCACAATGAAGAATTTTCTTCAGTGAATGCAAGACACAACACGCTAGAATTCACCTTAAAATTCACAAGAAAGAAAACAAGCAAACAATATACTTCTTGCGTAAAATGAAACTAGTGGTTCTGAAACAGCATATACTTTCTCACATTATTTGTAACTGCTAGGGAAGGGCGGTCAGTCAATGGAATGAGTCATTCCGTTTAACTTTTGAATTATAAATAAAACATTTTTATATTTTTCCACACACTCATATAATACACATTTATTCTAAAGAGGAAATAAGCGCCCATTGCTAATTCCTGTAATGTGTTTGTCTTTGTCTCCTATGTTGCTCCAGTTTATGAAAATAGTGCCGATAATTTGCGCTCTTGCGGTAGCTTGCAAAACTAATGGGGCCCGCTTTCGCCATACGTAGGGAATGATAATTTGAATGATTTCCCTTTGAAAGTATTTTTTCAAGAATAGCGGACTAGTTCAACAATTCGGTCAAAAATATTGATAGATTCGTAAGTAATTGTTTAACTTATTTTGTGATGTGTCTTTTTGTACATTTGGCGTTTGTAATTCTACCAAGAATTGGATTATTCGTAGGTACGTATATCTTAAAGCTGTGCGCCCTACCCGCCGCTTTGTAAAGGGAATTGTATGTGAGAAGTCCATTCTCTGCGTTTCCAAGCGTCAGCCAAGGACAAGTACAGTAAACGTGGCATGCTCGGGAGGCGAGAAGGGGACAGACCACAACTGTGCTTGCATTTTAGAACCTTTAAAGGAACGTTTATTTTCCTCAAAGAGTTATCAAGCCAAATGATAAATTATTTCGCGAGGACGGCCTACCCTTGATTTGACACATATCCAGATACAAACGGAAAGGTGTGTACGGCATTTTAATATCGAGCAATATAAAAAGTACACTAGTTAAGTGGTTGTAAAAAGGTTTTAAAATTATATTGTTGGCTTTGTGTATTATTTTCGAATGAAAACAGTATTTGGAACAGTTCTGGGTTTGATGATATGAGTAATTTATTGAAAGACATGCAGCGACATCAACAAGCACAAAATCATATTCGATCTGAAATTTGTCTCGCAACATTGCCCGAATAGATTCTCAGTTAGACCAACAACTTAAACAAGAAACTCTTAAATACAATGAGCAAGCAAAAAATAATAGGAAATTACCTAATTTCCGGGGCGCCTAATTGACGTAGTAATTTTCTTGGCTTGTCAAGAACATTCTTTCAGACGACACTCGGAAGATGAGTCTTAACAGAGGGAATTATATCGAAATTCTGTCATTGTTGAGAAAGTATAATGAAACTTTGGAAACTAGTTTTCAAAAAGCCAATTTTTTACAGGGTTATCAAAACCTATTCAGAACGATTTGATAGAAATCATAGCTATTGTTATGTTAAATGAAATAAAAGAGAAAATTTCACTTTCACAATTTGTTGCTGTAATTCTAGACGAGACTAGTGATATATCTATCCATTCTCATTTATCGACTGTTGTACGATATTTACTTCCCAATGGAGAAATCGTTGAACGTTTCCTAGGGTTTACTGACTTCAGTTCAAATCGCACAGCCAGTGCCTTAACAGAACATGGTTTTTCACACACTCAATTCTAAATTCGACTGCAATTCCAAACTAGTTGCTCAGTATTAAGATGGGTCTGCAGTAAAGTCTCGTGAAATGAATGGGTTTTAGAAACGAGTTAGAGACAAATACCCCGATGCAGAATTTGTGCACTACCTGGCACATAGATAATTTACGCTCTCTCAGTCGGTATCAAAGAGTGTAAAAATATTTTCAAGACTCTTGGAAACTTTTCATTATTTTTTTTCTAACTACACAAAAGTATGAAAGCGCTTGATTCAAAAGTAAAAATATTTTCCAAAAATGCCCTACAAGGTGGAATTATAATCCGGGACCAGTTGAGACAATTCGGGAGCACAGAGATGATTTAGTAAATTTGTTTTCCACTACTCTTGACAAACCAGAACAGTGGGATGAAGACACGTATCATCAGGCTCGGGGTTTTGAATCTGTGCTTTCTGATTTTGAATTGAATTTCATAATGCTGACATTTAGAGGAATATTTTATCTGACAGATTCATTGTATGACATCATCCAAGCCAGGTCGCTTGATGTTAAGTATTGGAAAGGTAAAAGAAACAGAAGAGCTTCTCAAAAACAAGAGAAATCAATAGAAGGTACGGAAAAGTACGGAAGGGACGAATAGCGGAAAAGTGTAACCGATACTGGACAACCCAGGAAGAAGCGCCGTATAGATATGACCAATATATGCATTAGCGACGTTTATATTGTAAAATATTTGACAATGTATCTAATCAGATTCAACAGTCTGGATTCTTTAACATTCCTACAACTTGTAGATGAGAAAAAAATATGAAAAATTCGTTTCCAGAAGAAGCGTTTCTTTCTTTAAAACAAAATTTCGGTCAGCATTTTGATTTTGCCAGGCCCAGAAGTGAACTTTGCGTTGCATATTCAACAAATGAATAATTACCAATGGGCGTTTCTAAATTAATCATTTATCTGAATACAACTGGTTTGTCGTCGTCTGCATTTAAGAAATTATCACGCCTTGGATTAATAGCTACAATTCCAATAACCGCTGCCGACGAACGCTTTCTCTGCGTTGCGACGAATACACACCACATACTGCAGAAACACACAATGGCAGGAGAGGTTTTCACAGTTGCCATTATTCTCTATTGAAAAAAAAAGTTGGTGAAACTGAAGCAAGCAAACTGAGAAAGAATTTCATAATCTACTAATCAATGAACATGGAAATTAAAGCAGGTTAGATTTACACTTCAAACAACGTCGTCAGGAATTATTCGCACGTAATTAATCAAAGAAAGCATCTCAAATGGGTAAGTCATAGTTTCCCATTTTATGGTTACTAATAATAATAATAATAATAATAATAATATCAAAATTGTCCAACTACAGAATTACTAAAAATAAACACACACACTCGCTAGAGTTCACACGCCAATCATGTCACCCTCACATAACCACTCTCAGCTATTCTTTTAACCTTTCCCATGGTTAAAAAAGTTAAACATTTCCATTTGAAATTTTCAAAAAGTCAGAGATTTTCATTTACATTATTTCAAGATTTAATTTTTTTTAAATAGATTTTATTATGGAAAAAATCTCAATCATCAATATTGTAATTTTGCAATTTTTTTGTTGACAATTCGCGACTCTTCACAGACAAGGCATTTCCGGAACAAGAAAATATGTCAAATTCGACAAATGAGCAAGATTTATCTTTTTCGTTACCAGGGCCCGGCGATAGTTTTGCTATCGAAAATTCGCCGTTATTGAGCGCATTACAATATTTTGCTTATTATGAAGAGCGAGTAAGTAAAAATTAACTACTGGTGCTACAACAGCACATACTATCTCGCATTGTTAGAAACTGCAATGCTATATTATACTACATGAACTTGCAAAAGTGATTTTCAACCAGCAATTGTTTTTCCGCCAAGAAATTCTAAATTCGGTCCTCCGAATTAACCCGCCGTGCCCCTTACCTCTACTCTAGGCGAGACGCTCACACGCTTCAACACGTCTCCATCCAATATTTCCTACACGCAATTTTCGAAACTTCAGAGAGATCGGCACATATGAGACACCATTGTTTTAAGCGTCCCATGTGGAAAAAATAAAGAAAAATCGAAGCGGTTTTTGATAAAACGTTCTTTTTATAATTTCCATTCATTTCAACCTGTAATTACGAGGAAACTATCCGTTTTTAGGTTATAATATTATTCTTATATTTTTTCAATAATATTTATCTTTTCTACTAAACATAAAACAGAAAAAATACACAAATTAATAAAGCAAAAACCTAATTTTATAAAAATAAATAATCTATTACATTATTGTTTTATTTGTCGGATGGAAATTATAAGATAAGAGGTAGAAATGAAGGAGTTTTGTAGAGAATTTACTGGACTACAATTCGTATTGAGCACTTTTATGATCTACTGCAGAACATGAGATATTCTTAAAAAATGGAGGAGAAAAGTATTTTTTTCTTCTATTTCTCCTTTGACAGTAAGGGTCAAAATAGGATATAAATGCCTGGAAAAATCCTCGAAACATCTTTATAGAAAATGGCAAAGATAATTTCAGTCAATTTTCGTAGGGGTAATGTGGTTAAAAAAATTACTTATGTTAGAAGCAAAAAAGGTTTTTTCATTAGTGCACAGTACGACGTAAATTGATTTAAATCCGTCGAAAAACTTGTTTTTAACACTACAATTATGATTTTTCAACATACATTTTTTTATCCCTGGGGGCAGATTTGCATATCTTATCCCGCTGCCTTCTTTATGATCTGCAAGATAATTTTCTACTCAATTGAACAATTGATATTTGTTGAGACCCTACAACCCACCTGAGCTACAGTACATATACGAGAAAAACTGCAATTTTATTGAAGGTCAATTATGACAAAGAACGTCAAAATGTGTACGTACTTGTCTTTCTTCTCTTGCTCTTGTTTACGACGGTCTTTCCGTTCTTTCTCCTCCTTTTCAATGGATTTCTGTAAGCTTTCTTCTTCTTCCTTCTGTTGTTTTAATTTTTCTAGTCTACTTGACTGGCGCCGAGGTTGATACTCCAACAACCTTTTCCTACATGAAAAACAATATTTATCGTCCTAGAAATGTTTGAATGTGTACCGGAAGAAGGGCTTACGTCAGGTTTTCTAAATTTCACAGGAGAGCAGTTTAAATCACAAAGGTGGATTGTAGTAAAATAAATACCAGCGGTAAAAGACTCTGACCCTGCGTTACAACAGAAGGTACTATAAAACTGAAATACAACTGATGTTGACAAAACTTTTTCCAACATTCCATCAGATCGCGTAATACTTACATGTACGAGGTACACGATTAGATACTACACATATTAGGTGGAATGTAATATAGTATCGTACTAAATACCACAAAGATGCTTGCTCTATAACAAAAAAGTCCTTCCAGACTAGAGTTTAAAAAAAATCACATGCCCTTCTTCCAGATTTCCATTAACTTACGCAACGCTAATATACAAAATCACACGTGAGTCACGTGAAATTACCTTTGAAGACGCTCCTTTTCGGCAAATAAACGTGGTATCTCGGGAAGAAAATCTTCAGAAAGTGTATGATACAATTCTTTCTCGGCTTTTGATCTAGAGTCTTTAAACCCTAATGTAATTTTATCCCAATCTTCTTCTGTGAAGCATACCACTTGCCACACTCCTGTACCTCTTTCTTCGTTTTCCAGTGTCAAAGGCGGTCTACCATGTTTTTTGCGTTTTTTCTCTTCTTTTCCTTTTCTGCGTTTTTCCTTTGTTTTCTTTTTCTGCAACAAGAACATGTTATAATATTGTGAGAACCTATAAACACACGGTGACTCCAATCCAGGCACTCCCTAGGAAAGAGCATTGATAGTTACATTTTAATTAACAGAATCTAACGAAACTAATTTCAAAGCTTCGAGAGCATTTATTCGAAAGTTTCGATTTTGAGAGGAAAGTAGTGTCTCTTCTGCAAACAGTACGTTTTATCGTTATAAAAATCGCGGAAAGCATTTCGTGAAGGTACAATAAGAAAAGAATGAGTCAAATATTGAATTCCGGGGATACACCGAGATTAGATGGGCATTCGATTAAAAATTTTGCCACTTTTTTCTTATTGTGCCAATAATATTTATGAAGATACAATTTTATCCATTCGTAATTAGGATCTCGAGGTCCGTACATAACTTATATAGAATTAGCTTTAGAATTTACAGGACTTGAAATGCCTAAATTTGTTTCCAGCTCTGAAATTCTGATTTACTAGTCTCATTTTATAGATTCTTGTAAAACGTAGCATAATGCAGCGAGCAAGAGCAAACGTGTGACGCTACAACATTGGCGTTGTGGTAGTAACAGTTACGGTTATTAAAATTATAGTATTTTATAGAAAAGGTTAAACCCATCTTCATGGTTATAAACAAGACACGGATTTTGATGACCTAAAAATGATTTGAAAATCCTATAAAAAGACTTCAAAATAAAAGGAAAATTACCTAAAATACTTTTAAAAAAATAAGGGGAAAATGCCCTCATTTTCTAAAAAATACTCACAAATTTACATGAAATTGTTTACTTATTCAATGAATTTTACAATTAAAAAAGGAATTTATATAAAATTATATATAATATAGTGTTTATTTTGAGAAGAAATGTAATCCTTAGGTCCGATCTTCCAACCGTCGATTTTGAGAGGTCGAAGACGTTAGAGAAGATCCTTGTAATTTTCAGAGTTCGAAAACTAGAGTCCATTGCAGTAGTGAATTTTGTCATGAACCGACGATACAAAAAACAAAAATTTGTTTTAATGAGTCAATGTAAATTCATTAACTAACAAAAGACACAAAAAACACATGTGTGGTAGTGTAGTACCTATTAGTGTGTGTGTGTGTGTGTGTGTGTGTGTGTGTGTGTGTGTGTGTGTGTGTGCGCGCGCATGGGGTAAAGATAGGACAAGAAGGAGGTAGGAAAGGTCGGGAGTGGTCCGTGGTACGTTTGTTAGGGTACTGTTCCGGCATCTGCCTGTTGATCAGCAAAACCACGGAAAACTACCGATCTGAGTAGCCGTTCGGCAGAATCCGAAAATGAGACTAGCGCCATGTTTTTTACCGTCCATTGATGTTCCCAGGCTTGCAGGCGTTTCTAGATTGATCAAGATCAGTGTCAGGAGAAACCGGTGGTGCCACAACAGCACTTATGTTCTCGCACGAGGAGAAAATTTAAAGAAAAAATTTGGTGCCTTTTTGGTGATAAAAAAATTCCCGTTTTCCGGCGCACGATTACACAAATATCTCTTTTTTACGAACTACCTTCACAAAGACTGGAGAGCAAAAGTTGTTTTAAAAAAAATAAAAATTGCATATATTTCGCACAAAATGACGCCAAAAGTAAGCAATTTTTCGGAAAATAGTACGTGACCTTATTTTAAGAGCTGTCTTTAAGGAACAAATTCCATTAGGGAAACAAATCGCTTCGATATAGGAAGGTGGCGGCGGCGGAAGCGGTGGCGCCACTGCCACCGCCACCGATTTTTTTTATGATAGTGTTTCGTCGATTACAACCCGACAAGGTTTAGGTGGGTAGACTAATGTAAATGAAAGTGACGAGGAATTAAGCGAGTCAGCCAACAACCCACTTCATGGGCAAGGCACGAGTTGTCGCGACTGCGAAATAAACAGAATTTCGCCTAGTGACGGCCGCATTTCGGGGCGCACCCACAGTCTACTGCAATTAACTCCGGACGAGAGGCATCGCGGTTGCACGGACTAAAAACCCAACAGGCAGCCGTCAGCCCAGTGGCAGTTGCCAAGCCGAACCAGCAGCTAGCCTGAATGCAGAAATATCACACTTGCCGTATAGGGCCGCAACCACAAGCTTCGAGAGGACCTACAATGTCTGGGGGAATTATGCCTCACATCGCAACCGAGAAACATCAATTAATTGGCAAAGGGCAGGGCGGTCTGTACGTTATGTAAAAGCATGAAATTTGTTCCTATCAGAAATACAAAACAAGATGAACCCTTGCGATTACATCGCACAGCAGAAGGTGCAGTAGAAAAGTTGCGTCAGAAAATACTGTTTATCCATGAATATACAATTTTTAGTTTTTCCAAAATCTTTACACATATATACACATGGATATTGTTTTGGCCTAAAACAGCAAATACTGCTGGCAACCTTACCTTAATGCATGCTAGTGTACCATAATTATATATATATATATATATATATATATATATATATATATATATATATATATAAATAAATAACAAAATGTATGAAATACTATTTCCGAATAATAATCATAACTCCCTCATCTATTTGATATTTTGTCATATCACTCGTCCGGCCTTCGCTCATAAATAGACCCCGCCAGTCCACTAAGAGACAAATGTGTCTCGACAAGCCTCGGTCTCTTGGTGGAAAACTGACTATTTTTTTGCAGATCCATCTAGGATTCTAAGACATTAATCTTCACAAGGGTTTTTATGGTTTCAATCCACCGCTGATAAAAAGCTGTGAATTTCTATACTCTCTTCCCAGCATTTACGCGAATCGTTACTTGATTAATCAGATGGATAATTATTAGTCTTAGTAAAATAACGAAAAATCGTGATGGCGAGAAGGGTGAGCGCCTAAAATGCATTTCCAGGGGGTGGGGGGATGAAACCGTCTGTAGACGTAATCACATTCGATTGCTCTCGCCAAGACGAATCGATTGGCTCTATTTCTAGCAGGATCTTTCCGTGAATCCTAGAACATGATTCATTATGGGATAGAAATTAGTAATATAGGGAATGTGTTACAAATTATTACTTGCTATAGGCTACCACATTAAAATTACGCGATTTTGAAAAAAAAAAATTCTGAGAAAATAGAAAACGCCAATATACATCCCATAGTTATCGCTGTTGATTTAAATATTCCACACGCAAATTGGAAAAGCTCTGTGAGCGAAGCAAAAGTACAACAGTTAGTGAACAGACTTGTCAGGGAAGGGGGATTAGTGCAGGTAGTAGATAGACCGACGCGGCAGAAGGCGCTTCAAGTTTACTTAATTAGGCCGCAGGAGCTTTTCTAGTCTTGCGAAATCATTGACGGTATAAGCGACCACAACGCCGTGTTAGTCGACTTAGTTAGACTTTTCTGTAAATATTTTACAGAAAAAATATGGCAGTTCAAGAAGGCAAACACAGGGGGGCTTCACCACTATCTGAGAGAACAGTACGATCGTTTTCTGAGAATAGATGGGGGTACGGAGGAAATTTGAACAGCGTTTAATAGCAATCTAGATAATGCATTGCAAATGTTTGTGCTGCACAAACACTAAAAAAGAAATTCAGATTCAGAATATTATAATCCGAAAATTCGAAGTATGAAGAGAAAAACCAGAAAAGCTTCAATAATAGACATGGAAGAGAAAATCATAAGATACATTTTAGTAACTGTTCAAAAGAATTAAAGCTGGAAAAGAAAGTTGGGCAGGAAAAATTTTTTAAAGCCTGTTCTCGACAGTGAGGGAAATATTTGGTCAGGGTTTTACATATGTGTTTGCAGAAGAAGAGGAAATAAAGAAGAAATTCCTATCGTTAGAGATACCAAGAATGGGTTACAAATACATCGGGAAAAAGCAAATGCATTTAATGCCTACTTCAGTTCCGTTTTTAAAACAAAATCTCACCATACTCAAATATTGAGAGAGGCTGTACCAAATCAGTTTAATACAGACATAAATCCCCGGATAGCAAAAGCGAATTAAATCTATGAAAAATGGAAAGTTGGGGGGTCCAGATGCCATTTCAACGGACATGATGAAGCTCAATGGAGAGACAATTTTACCATATCTAACAAGATTTCATGTTTCGATCAACAATTCAAGCGTGCCCAAAGATTAGAAGCTAGTACTGTTGTTCCGATTTTGAAGATTGGTGACAGAACTGTTTTAGCCAATTATAAACCGGGAAGTCTTACTTCAGTTGCACGTAAGCTAATGGAAATTTGATAACAAGCTCTATTAGACCATGGGAACAAGCTAAATTAGATCAAGAATGGCTATTTCAGACACAGCATGGTTTTAGGAATGGTTTCTCTTGTGAGAGTCAGATAGTATCATTGTTTCAGGATATAGCAGATGAAGATGATAGTGGGAGGGAGGATGCCGAAATAATAGATTTTGCGAAGGCATTAGATGTTGTCCCACACAATAAACTAGTTCATAAATTAATGCATTGGGGTATTGACACCAGAGTTGTGGCGTGGATTGATGAGCTTCTTCAAGATAGGAAACAGAAAGTCCGAGTTGGACAACAATTTTGAACTCTGCCACAGGTAACTTCAGGGATTCCTCAAGGAAGCGTTATTGGACCTCTCCAGTTTCTCATGTTTGTGAATGGCCAGCCAGACAATTTATTTTCAAAGGTAAGACTATTTGCAGATGACTGTATAATATATTGAGTTATTTAATCAAAAGTAGTCAAGGATATTTTGCAGGGTGATCTGGATAGATTACATTTCAGGGAGGAAAAAAACCCCACGATAATAGTATAACTCGAATAGCAAAACCATCACATATGGTAGGGGCCACAAATATTGTGAAACTCAAAACCGTTTAGACAATACAAATATTTCAAGAGTCGTGTCTTGTCAATAAAAATATTTCAAGACTTGTGTCTTGTAAGTACCTGGGAATAATTTTTGATAGCAAATTGAGTTGGGAAAATCCAGTAAACTTTGTTGTGCCAGCAGGTCTTTGCATTTCACTATGCGAATACCAAAAAAAGAGTATTGGGAAAGTGAGAGAATTAGCTTACTTATCTCTAGTTAGTTCACAATGGAAATAGGAGCGATTTGTTGGCACCTTTATAGAAATTTACAAAAGGTATATTTGAATAGAGTACAGAGAAGAGAGTGTACACTTACTTTCCGCAGCAATAGGAAGAAAGTATTGCGTGCCTTATTAAATATGTAATTACATTTAAAGTAGAAGTTGAATTGGAGTGTCGTCACGTGTTGGGAAGTGTAGGGCAATAGAGAAGTAGAAGGAAAAGTGAAGTATAGTGCAAATATAGTGAAGTGGAGTGCAAGCGCAGGTGCAGGTGCAGGTGCAGGTGCAGGTGCAGGTGCAGGTGCAGGTGCAGGTGCACGTGCAGGTGCAGGTGCAGGTGCAGGTGCAGGTGCAGGGAAGGAGTGCAGTGTATTTAAAAAGTGTATTCATTAGTTAAAATATCTGTGCAGGCCAGTCATAAAATGTAGAGTTAATGCTATTATTATCATCACCGTATTATTATTATTATTATTATTATTATTAT
>BOPP01000291.1:163547-215731 GCA_017312745.1 Gryllus bimaculatus | reverse complement strand
TGTATATATGTTATTATTGTTACTTATTATTATTATTATTTTATATTATTATTATTGGATTGAGGGAACTTTTCCAGATGAATTAAAAAGTATCCATTATCAGACCAATACATAAAGACGACAGTCTTTCAATCTATGAAAACTATAGGCCACTTTCCATATTAATACACCATATAAGTAAAATATTCGAAAAATACATATCGCAAAGACTGCCAATTACCTGGAAAAATTATAAAATAATAGATAAAAATCAATCTGCCATATCAAAAAATAAAAGCACCACAGACTATGGAAATCTAGGAGAAGTATTAAATGAAAAAATTATGCAAGGGATTGCATGTGATAGCATTAAGCATCAACTTGTCAAAAGCTTACGATGTAATATAAGCCATGAAAAAGATGTTAGATGCACTGGTAAGTGTAGGGGTTAGAGGCAAAGTTTACAGTTATTTAAAAACTATCTAGAAGGAATACAGATATTTTAGGGTAAAAACTAGATAACACTTATAGTGAAATAAAACTGTGAAAAGGAGAGAATTCCACAAGGAAAGTTTCCTAGGCCCTATACATTTATCTAATATTTGTGAACGACTTAAAAAATTATCTAGAAAATGGTTCTATTATATGTATGCAGATGACAAAATGCTAGTTATCTATAAACAGAGACCAAAAGAAGGCAGAAATGGAGGTATACAGGAGAAATTTGGGATATTTAAAAAATGGTGCCATGATAACGTGTTAATAATAAATAAGAAAAACAGAATACTGCATATTACAGCTCCAAACAATTGCAAGAGCAAAAAACAGTACTGATGATGAGTGAACTATAATCAACAACGGTAATACAAAAAAGACAAAAAGAAAAAAACAGGACAAAAAAAGCGTATTATGTAACACACCCCTCTCCGACAAGTACATAAAGTACTTAAAGAGGGTTTGAAGTGTACTGAATAAGATAACATAAATGTAATAAACATATTTAAATTTAAAATTTAAACCTGATAAGACCAAAATTTATACCGAAAGGTTAAACAGGATGAATAATGTATGTAAAGTAGTCAAACAAAATTGGTATTCTTTCTTATTGTTTTTTATGGTGATGGTTTTTGTACACTGTCAATGTAATTCTTTTGGAAATATATTATTATTATTATTATTATTATTATTATTATTATTATTATTATTATTATTATCATCGTCATTAATAATATTATTATTGTCTTAAAATGATTTAAAATTGCATTGCAATATGTTAATTCGAGTGTTCTGCCACCAGGTTATATAAACATACCTGTGGAAATAAATCTTTATAATGATTATATTGAGGATAGTTCATCACACTAATACAAAGAAACATGATTTTTATAAAGTGCTGCTATCAATTGCTTTTATGAAACAATCTATTGAGAATATGCGAGCTAGACTATCTTTGTTTTTAAAAAACTTTTTTAAAATAAACTTGCATATCACACAAATAATAATGCACATGAAAGAAACTAAGCTAGTATTAGCCAGTGAACGCACCCGAAATAATGTCATGATCGCAAAAATTCCGCCAGAGAAAAAATATTATCTACTCAACTCCGAATGTAAGTAGGGAAACGTGAAAATGAAGCCGTGCTACAACACAAACTTTCTCACATTATTTCTATTGATTCCTTAGTGATTCCGGGCACATAAACTAACAAGGTCATTATTCCCGTAAGTGTAGTGAATGCTTATGCTTGTAGTGACTGTGATCTTTCCTCCGCTGTATGGCGAGATCCGGCGCCGGGCTACCATCGGGTAGTGGGGGTTTCCCCGAACCAGGTACCTCCCACCAGCGGAGCATCGTCCTGGACAAGGTCTTAGCTCCTGACAGGTCTTCCGGCATGTGTGATTGTGTGTGTGAAAGAGGTGAGGATAGGACAAGGAAGAGGAAGGTGAGATCGCGCGCGTTACGTGGCCCGTCTGTAAACAGCTCCGGCATTCGTCTGGTGTTGATCAGAGAAACCATGGAAAACTACCGATCAGAATTCTCCTCCAGCCAGCCACTAGAATTTTCATCCAGACAGCGACCGAATTCGACCTGGGTAACAAGCTAGTGTAGAAAATACTGCCATCGTCTGGACTCGAACCTAGGACATCGCGATCGGAGGGATTGCAGTGACGTCAGTTCATGCCCTGAACCATCTCTCCCTGTCATTATTTCAAAATTTGCCAATTTGGAAAATTGAAACTCCAATGAAAATGAGAACCGCGACATTCTTTTAACCGTCCTTTCTATCCGTAGGAAAAAAAAATTAGGAGCAGTTTTTGAGAAAATAATTGTAAACTACTAGTTTCTCCAAAAAACAGTACGTGACCTTTTGTAAAGATCCAATTTTTCACAACAGACTTTGTCTGAGGCAAAATCTGTATCTTCAATTGTGTAGATTTGAAATGTTACGTTTTCTGAAAATGGGATTAACTCCATATTTTTTTACCATCCCTTATTACATGGGGAGAAAATTAATAGTAAACATTTGGAGCGGATTCTGAAAAAAAAACTTGTTTAATGAATTTTTTTAATTGCCAATTTTTCGTGCAAATGACACGAAAACAACTAAACACATTGTATATGTTCTTTTTTAAAGAGCTGATTTTTTACAACAGACGGAGGTAAAAATTTGTCTTCAATTTTATAATTTTAAAATGTTAACTTCTTGCAATTCTCGAAAAAGAGTTCGCCGAAAATGGTATTAGCAACATATTTTTAACGTCCCTTAATGCATATGAGAAAGTGTAAAGAAAAATTTGTTAAAAAATTAAAAATTTCCTATACATTCTTGGCTATCGAGGATAAACTGCTTCTCGGTCAATTGTGCTGACGTTTCGGCCATCTTGCTGTGGCCTTCTTCAGAGCTATACTGTATGTATGTATGTATGTATGTATTGTAACGGTACAAGCTCCTGCGTTGGAAAATGTACATGAAAAAAAGAGAAAAAAATAGCAGACGCCCGCGACGCAGCTGCGAGGAAGGGGGGGGGGTCGTAAGGCATTCCGGCCGCGTTCGTCTATTGAAGGCGAGGTTCTATAAACGGTTTATGGCAGGACACCCCCGCGCCCATATATGTCAACAAGTGTGCCGCCTATTCTAGCGACGCTCAATAAAATGGAACCCGCAACGCGGTGCGCCTCCTCGGGGGGGGGAGGAGAGAATTTACAACTCAACGGTCAGCGGCGCACGTGCGAAGAAAAAACAGCCGATAGGTTTTTTTAAACAGAACACGGAAACATTCTTGGCCGTTAAGAAAGAGTTCTCGCTGTGATTGGTCAGACACTCACGGCCTCCCGCACTGCTCCGGGAAATTCAACCCCGCGCGTGATCGGGAGGTACACGTTCTTTTGAGAGGGATGGGGTACGCAGGTTTGATTGTTACTAGGCCCTCCAACCGCTCGGTAGGCCGGACTTGAATGGCAGGAACGGCCGCGGAGTGGGCGATTTTGGACTAAGAGGGGCTGGAGACGCCGGGAGTGGTTCGATTCGACTGTGTGAGGCTTGAATTGGCCACGGGAAGTCCACTCGATGTTATTGACTCTGGCCATGGAGAAACCAAGTGATTTCAATCCTCGGATCGATAGTTCGTCACGAATTATTCACTTCGATGCTCAGAGTCAATCAAGTAGCATTCGAAGCATATTGCCGGCGAGAAAGATTGTTTGACTTCCATTCATCCCGATGCAATCACCGTCCGTGGCCTGCCTGATGGTTGGAGACGGCCGATTGGAGTAGTGAGCCCGCGCGTAAGCGCGGCGGACATCAAAACGGGCCACGCTGGGGACCCCTGTGTTCACCTTCGCTCTGCCTGGAAGGGGGCGGCCCGAACGAGACGAGACGGCGACTACACCACCGGGTGAGCAAAGAGGCCCGCCCAATAGAAAACGAGCGGTAAATAATCCGCTTGGCTCCCGCATAAAATGCGGTTCGAACATTACTGGCGAAGCGTAGTGGGGTGGAAAGGGTGCCTTCAGAACAAAGTTAACCATGAAGTACCATTTGTTGTGTTTTATTGTATTAATTTAAGTAGATGACCCATGTCATAATGAAAAAAAGGCGGATTTTTTATTTTTTATTAAAATTTGTAAAATCATTGTTAATTCATCATCACCATTGTCATTTTTTTAGTAAAATAGTTTGTGTTAACGCAAATGTTTTTTACCATTATTATTGAAATTCCCATTCCCGTTCCAGACAGACGCAGAGACGCGTATGGGGTTACATTATGTATGTATTTATTTATGTATGTATGTAAATATGTATGTATGTGTGTGTGTATATATGTATTATATTTAGCAATAGGTTTAACCACTTCGTTACCAGTGCCCGGCAATGAGAGTTTTCTGATGAAAATCCACAGTTTTCCGGCACAGGATTACGTAACTTTCTCTTCTTTCGGAAGTGCGAGAACCTAAAAAAACTACGGCAATAGTTGCAGTCCATAACAGAGCTGACTTTTATTATTTGTATTGTGGTAAACTATAAGTTTCTTAGATCATCAATGACAAATATAAAGAAAGCAAATCCGGCTCTTCCACTCATTTAACTTCCACTCAAATTAAAACCAATAGAGTTTAATATATATACAAAATGCTCCAATGCTCAGGGGGGCGGGGTATCTCAAAAAGTTTATCGCTTTTTCAATCCGATTTTCCTTACCGCTTCTCCCATCTGGTCAATCAAACTGTGACTCACCTATCTTAGGAGGCGGTCTCTCGCCATGTTGATGTCCCATAAACCGCGTACGTGCTATCACATAACCTCTATGATTTTAACATAACTTTAAGTTATTTTCAATGTTTGGCGCAGTTTCGAACTCTGTCGGACATAATTTCATTCGTGGAATAGTCAAATTTAATACCGATCGTGCTTAGGAAATTCACTGATAAATCCCCTCCTCTCTTCTCGAATCGGGGATTTATCGATTATTTCCAAGAACTCTTGGTATTACCTATGACAATTTCATTATTTCATAATTTTGTGAATTTTGTAGAGTACATATTTTCTACATTGTTAATGCTTATATTCGCATTTTAAAACTCATAATTACAAATATATTTTAGATTTGTAATGCATAACTATCTGAGCCCTATTCATGACTGCGAGAACGGCTTGCACAGAGAAAGCAAGTCAGTCCCTTCATATCCTATTTCGCAAACTTACGTTATGCTAAGTCATCAAGAGTTGCGCGCTGTAGGCAAATCTACAGTAAAACTGTGATTCGAAAGAATAATACATTTTAATATTCGATTTTACCAAACCTTACATACACACAAATCGCAATTTAAATTTTTGTTTTGTTTACTTTGTACATGTTCATTTTCGGGAATAGTGAAGAATGGCAAATGAGATATGCGTTTCTTTTAAGTTAATAATGCTGCTGCAGCAAAATTGTTTAAATATTCTTTATCAATAACTGTGAATGATGGTTAAATGAATTTTTAAATAATCCGATTTATTTCCCTGCAACAGAATACATTTTAGAGGCAATGTGTTTTAGAGTTGGTGTGTGCTGAGGCATCATGACAAAACAGGAAGTTTCAACTGAACAAACAATATGAAATGAACGGACTTCGCCCGCTTCCAAATCCCCTGATAGGAATTTCTTCTGACATCAGTCATGAACTATTCCAGCAAGAACGCATAATTGTAGTACACTTCGAAGGAGAAACAGCATAGCACAACGCGAGGCACCACATCAAAAAGGGAGCTGTACAATTCGAGGTAAGATAGCAAGTGCTTATAGCTGATTCGTAATAATCAATAAGAAGAATCGGACAGAAACAGCGAATTGTTTTAGATATACTGCCATGATTGGAGCATTGGAGCAATGTTAACGCTGCGAAGCAGCAGTTTGAAATTTACATAATTTCGACACTTCTCATTGTTGGAGATTTTTTCTCGTAAACTGAGAGAAATGTAATAGAATGTATAAAACATGTTCAGTAAGCAATCCTATAGTAAATCCAATTATCCGCGGGGTAGGATTCACCTACCATTCACCATGATTTAGTTTCGAAAATCAGACAATTGAAAATCGGAAGTGAATGAACCAAGAATTGTCAGTGGTACTATGCTTGTTTCATAAATAAAATCATTCGGTGAGATCTACACTTCATATCGTCACACTTAGTACGATCGTGTTCTAGAAATATGACAAATTCGAATGGTTATAGAGTCCGTGTGAACTGTGAGACATCAACATATAGTATTATACGCTGTATAAACAATATGTTTAGAATTTTATTGACTTTAAATAATTATGCTGTATTCTAAACTAATGGTAGACACACCGTCGGTAGCTAAACGTCGGCAGTTAGCGTTCTCAACCGTTCTGCTTGGCTTGGGGCTGTCAACTAAGGTCAGGAGGTGCGAGTCTACGGGGCTGTAAGATCGGTCGGGAACAACAATTGCTAAACTACCTGGCTGAATAGGGGCGGGATAGAAAGGAAGAATTACATTTCATTTTTCTGTTTAGTATGGCTTACTCATCAGCGTTTAGTCATTTATGAAACGCAACTATTCGTTTAGTAATTTTCACTGTAATGTGTTTAGTAAATATTATGACCTGTATAGTGAACCTTTCTATGCGTGCATTAACATGTTTAACTAAACAGCAGTTCCGTGAACGTGACTAAGCTCTTTGTTCTTCCAAAATATCTCATACCGTTTGGTTCAATCTACATGATTCAGTATGAACTAAACATTTATCTCTATGTAAGAGTAACTGAACTTTTCAATGTGCCAATGTCTCATTAGAAAACTAAATATGAATAACTAGCTGAGTACGGATCATTTATATCTTTCACTCATCCAAATTAACAATAAAATGATAAAACGGTTGAGGAATGCAAGAAATCCATGACGTCTTTTCATCAAGGCGACATCCATCACAAAGGTTCGATGTTACCAAATATCGACGTTCAAAATTAAAACATCGATGTTTGTATAACGATCCAAAACCATCTGTTGGTAAAATTCGATGTTATAAAACTGACTTTTTCTACTTCTAACATTAAATTCGTGCACGATAAAATTTAATTACAATGGTCGTGTTTATTAATTTATAATTAAGATTTAATCCAAAACAAATCCTGTGTGACTGAAGTGTACTGGAGGTCATATCTAAAGGCTAGTCCCCAGTTCACTAAAGAAGGTATCATCCCTTATTAGTTTATAATCTATTACAATATTGTGACACATAAATCGATCTTAGAAACACATCGGCTTTAATACAGTATATCAATAAGTGAAACATCGATGACTTCGAAAACGTCGACATCGATGTCACAACCCTACTGTGCGTGGGCTGAGCCACGCCGTAGTGACAAGTCGCGAGCGCCGGTCAGTCCCGCCACCCGCCACCACACGCAGCGAGAACAGTGACCTAGTGGGAGGAGCACTTAAATCTCAAGGACAACGGCGCCAGCAGCCTATCGCCGCGACTATTGTCCGAATTAAATAGTGTCGTGTGGCAAATCATCAGGAGGACGAGGTTATCCAATCGGGAACTTCGTTACGGCTTTAATTTTAGGTATCGAAGCTCCCGTCTGGAAAACCGCATCACACTTGATCCGTCACACACGTCGCCATATTTAAATCGGACAATAGTCGCCGGCGTGTAGCCGCCGCAAGTGACCCGGTGTCCTTGGGGATGGGGCGAATCTGCACGCTGTGCCCGGCCTACCGCGGCCAATCTCACCCCACCCCTCCTCAAACACCAAAAACCGCGAAGCTGAAGCGCGTATGACAGAAACAGCGCAGTGTATTTGAATTGCTCAACCAAAGTGGCAAAGAAGTCAACTTGAAAATGAATATTTTCGCCAGGAAATAAGATCACAACAAACTTCATCAAACACCGACAAGAAACTACTAGATTTACTTGTCGGAAAAGCGTGCAAAAAATTTGAGAAATGAGAAAATATTATTGCTAAACAGTAGAAGAAAGGAATTCCTTTCAAGAAAATATACATTATATTCTCAAAATACTTTAAAAAGTCCACTAAATACTCACTGACGATCCTGATGTTGATGGTCCTGGATCTGTAGCCGGTCTTGGATAATCTTCTCTATATAATCTTGTACCATAAAAATACCAATACGCTGAACGATTTTCATCGTGTCCTAATGGTTCTACTCGAAGGCTATCTGCTTCCAGGTTCTAAAAATATCGCAAAAGAGAAAAATAAGAAAAGTTATTTATACATATACAGTTTATGTATTTGAATACATGAAAAACTCTGCTCTAGATCCTAGCCACACTTTCCACAAAAAGATGATAATCCTATTATTAATATACTCGCCGTATTGAGTACCACAATTTGGGAAAGTATTGTGGTAAAGTACTAAAGAGATTTGTGTCTCAAAGGTTGTAATTGTATCTTCCCCCATTGATAATCTAAAAATTGAATACTATGGAAAATTATTTCAGAAGTGTAGAATAATTCGACATCTACAATTAGATATCATTAAACTAGTGGTGACAAAAAATGGCACAAACTTTCTCATATAAGTTAGCTTCCTATTCTCAGAAATCAAGGTTATCCTTTCGGTTATGCCCCACTTTCTTCTCAGTTGCCGTCTATTGACGCCTTAAAAACCTTCCGGGAACTCTTGGGGGTAACCTTCCCCGGAAACTCTTCCAGTTAGAGCAACTTTGAGCTCCCCAAGCATTGCTTAGCCTATCTGTCCTGCATTGTTACTTTTTTGCCAATGGTGTTTCTACCATTCTTCTGCGTGCATGGTGTCAGTTGCTCAGTGACAAATTCCCTTACTCCTCTCACACACAGTTATCAGTCCAGCATCATCACTTCACCAATTTCATCACTTAAAATAAAATGTATGATACATAATTGACTTAACGTATCATGAATGTACTAATTTCAAAGAAAAGTTACACTGAATTGTGTCTGAAAACAGATTTATTTTAATTTTATAAATATGCTCCAGAGTTGCTTTAGCTATTGACATTTAAATCTTTTGATAATTTCTTCTTTATATTTACGAATACAGAAAATTTTCATTGGGTACTCTGAGAAAACATTCTATTTTAAAATTAATTTCAATACTCCAATAACATTTCCATACATTCCAACAATGGTGAATGAAGCAATGCTGCCAAGCATTGATTCCGTATTTAACAAAGACTAGTTAAGCTACGGTTTAGCGGCCATTATTGGTATAAAATTAATCCATTCTTTTTCCCAACTTGTGCCGAAATTAACTATTCCCGGAATAAGCATGTTATAACGAAGTTACACCAAGCTTTTATTAGTAAGGCTGTAAGAGACTAGGCTTAATCTGCGAAAACAAAACAACACTTTTTTTCTTTCTTACACATCTTATTCAAAACATAAACTCATCTTACACTCATGTAAATATGGTATGTCATTAACTAAGAAATTTTGCAAATTGGATACTCTTCTCTTCAATATTCGTAAGTTAAACAAAAATATTGAAACAATTTAAATGTATTATTAAATGATAAATGTTAATAAAATTGGTAGCAACAGGAATATAGATGAGTTTCATCACAGCATGCACTGTTAAATGAGAAAAATAATTATTTAATTTATCTGTCATTTAAAATTCCCTTTCACATAGAACTCATGACAAGACATTTGAGACATTTTTTTAGGGCATGATTTTGCTCTTTTGATGTATGACTTGAAATTACTTCTTATAATCACATTCCATGACTTCACAATATGACAGGAACCACATTTTTAGTGACTAAAAAACCTCATTTGGGTAGCTTACCAATGGGGGCAGGGGGGTATGACAAATCCCCAATGGTATTTATTTCTCTATCATAGTTCAAGAGAGAATTTACTGTTTCATTATTTAGGACTTTTATTATTACAGCCCACTATAAAAGCAGGTTCAGCAAACACAAACATGCAGAAAATGATTGTATAGTACTGTACATCCATCATTAGTCTCAAATACATAACATTACAAGAAAGTACATCCCAAATTTTATTGTTGGATAATTAGATTCTAACAACGCATGAAGCACCTACTACGGAGATCAAAAGTGCTAGAGAAAACAAAGAAACATTGTAATTTGTTAACAAAAGTCATCTTATGTTGTACAAAAACAGGATTGATATATCAAAAGTTCAACTGAATAATGATTTTCACATTAATTTTTCTTCTTTAATACTACTTCTTTAAACTGAATAATCAGAAATTCCATCACTTATCATTGTACTTCTCATTTATTTCAAATATCCATTAAGGCATACAATGTTCACAGCAAGCTGAGTTACGAAACGTTTCATTGGTATTATAGGTTCATGGCTCAACAACGTGGAAAAAGTGGGCAAATCTTATTTAATAGTTAAATTATTGTAAGTGTGAAGAAATGTTCTTCTAGGCATCAATAAGAGTATTAGGTTTCCATGACTAAAATGCATTCACGCCATTGCCTGTTGGACTAATCTCAGTCTGGGAATCCCGGCTCAAAGCTGTTGCATGGTATAGTGAACATGTGCACAAGATTCACACATACTCAATGGGCAAATGATGCTTCTCCAACAGGCAGATGAAGCAACCCCAATGTGTAGCTGTGAAACAAGACTATACAGAATGATCTCATGATGCACCACATTCAGAACAAAGAGAAGCTAACACCCAGAGAGGGTTGCATTCACTTTTTAGATCTTAACTTGTCTCAGAAACACACTTCGCTGTGATGGTAACAATCACAAGATTCAAAACAACACTGAAAAAAATTCCTCGTCAAACTTTTTCTCAGCACACATAAAGGCTTCACTGTCTGTACTGCAAACATACAATTTTTTGCATTGAATAACAAACTAGACCTACAAAATTAAAACATGCAGAACTTGTCACCAATAAACTCCAAATATCACAGATGAAAAAATTGAATCCTCAATTAGTTAACAAAAACATTATGAAACAGTAATAAACTCCCTTCATTACATTACATTTCTGAGTACAGAAGTTAATATTTTATTATACCTTCAAGAGGTCTTGAACATCATCAGCATCCAAACGAAAGTCACATAAAGCATGGAGAATTTCCACTTTAGTCCGTAATGGTAAAAACTGAAAGTCCATATCTGTGTTAAATGGGTTGTCACGACCATATTCCTGGGGGGGAAAAAAATATCAATTATCAACGAACATCAATATTTAAAAACACACAATACACAACAGTTACTACCATATAATTTCACTTTCCATGGAAAATAAATTACTAGAATAAAAAATTTCTAGAACAAAAATAAAAGTAATATCTATATCACTTGACGAAGATTAAACACAACAGAAAGTCAAATATAAAAATAAAGAATGCATATTTAACAATTCACAAAAATTAAATTATTGACTCAAACACGAATTTTTACAAATTAAAACAGCATAAATGCCAAGAAAATAAAAAGATTAAAAGAAAAGAAAAAAGAATGCAAGAAACTACAACGAACTCGAACTACCTTTTCCCAGCTATTTCCAAGTCCACATTCTCAATATTAAATTCACAATTTGAAAAGAGGAATAAATTATTCAGAAAATTGAATTAACACTTAAAGTACAATGAAAGGTAATATTTTGAGACACTTTTATTTTATTGGCTGCATATTTCGAAGTCCTTATGCCGGGTAATTCTTTCACACACACACACACACAACACCCTTCTATAAATTACCAAAATGATTCCAATGTGTTGGATTGTGCTAAAACATTATATTTAACTTTTTCTGTTTCATGTTCATAGTTCAGGTATCATAGAAGTTCAAGAACAATCTAAAAAAAACAGCAAGCTCCAGCAAATTTTTGAAAGTCCACTGTATTGATAAAAGAAAGATTCACCACAGCATTCTGAATTAAAAATACTGATGAAATAATAGACTTGCAAAGGATGGGAGCCAAAGAGAGTTGATAATTTCTGGCAAAATGAAAACTGTCATGGTCTATGAATTGAATTTGTGCTTGTATTATCGTGCAGTATGATAGAACAATAACTATACTAATAAATACAATATTACTGTTCTCCCAAAAATTTTTTTTTTTTTTTCATCTAGGGACTTGTAACAGTAGCCTTTAAGATTCAGAATATGGGATCGAAAACATTTATCATAGATCAATGTTTTGTGGTGCTGAAATGACCCTTTGAATTTTGGAAACTTAAAATTTAATTAAAAATTCAAATTTTTTTATTCTTTTGAAGTTTTGCTTGCATTTGTAACTATAAAGTCTTGATAGATTAAATTATTAAACTAATGCCACACTAACACATACTTTCTGGCATTATTAATAATGGTTACACCACTACACGCCAAAGGGTATGCAACCAGCAAAAAAAATTTCTCACAATGGGATTCAAACTCTGGTATCCAGATTTAGTATGCCATTCACAATACCTCTTCAACACCATTCCCAGAGATCCAACCACCTTCCCAACTCTTATAAAACAAACTTAATCATTTGCATTTGCCAATTTTAAAAATTGCAACATTTTACTCAACATTTCAAGATATTATTTTAAAGACAAAATTTCGTTAAGAAAAAATATATATCAACAACATGAATTTTTTTCAAATTTTCAAGACAATTGTACACAAATATATAAACAAAATTTTCTGACAAACAGACCCAATTTTTTGCCTTCAACTTTTTTTATGAATAGAATCAAGATGCATTGAATTATCTCGCACAGGTTTCAACCACTTTCATTATAACATTTTTCATTCAAAGATTTCAAAAATTACACAAAATTACAATTTTAATACCTCACTGTTCGTTAATATTTACATTCAGAGGTGGAATTCAAACATTTTTATTAACTGTCACATTCGGGGGGGGACTGCCCTCCAGGGGACAAATCGAACAGGAATGCATTTGTCTATTACAGTATTCATAGCAAATTATACAGACGCAAGCAATGCACAGTTACCAGTACAGCGTTGTCAAAACTATGTACATTCTCTTAGTGAATAATATCCATTCTTCACAAAAACGCTCATTTCCATCTATATTCAGATTTCAATTTGTTTCACAGTCAGTCATATTACATCATACATAGTTAAGTGATAAATCTAATACTAATAACCTAATTAAAATACTAATATTCGACAATTTGTAACATCAGGTTAACTTATTACCGCATTTTTATATATTGACATCGACTCAAACAAAACACTGGAAAATAATACATTCAAGTTCATAATAATGAGATTCAATGTGTTTATTTCAAACATTTTTATAAACTATGCCTGTAGCCTAACTTATCTTATATAACAATCATATAAAATAGTAAAATGAACCCTTCTACGTGTTTACCACCCAGTAAAGTGTTTATTATGAAAAATATAAAATAAATCCTTAATTTTTGAAATGTTAAGCTCTGAAAGTCTACATATGGAATGTAAAGCATGTGACATGCTGAAATACGCATAGATAAGTGACCTTTTGTTCAGTGACAATAGGCAAGTTGGCATTGAAAATAAATAAATTCTTTATTGCTATGTTTGAAAGTAGATATAGATATATCGAAAAAATAGCGTTTGGTGCTATCTGATTGACAATATTAGCTATTCTAATATTGTCATATACATTCTGGCCCAAAGATAACATAAATCTTGTTTGAATTATTCACATTCACAAGTCTTCTTGTACGCAAATTAGGCCTGGTGGATACAAGGCCAAATTGCTCTAATATTTCAGGCGATTCGATAAAGCCATTAAATACTTTGAAGGAAAAAATAAGGTCTATAATTTGTCCCTGAGTTTGAAGGCTATCAATTTGAAGTAGGTTGTAAACATCATCAATGTTTCTCACATTTTCATCTTGACAGTAATAAACTAAAGATTTGCAGAACTTTCGTTGAACTCTCTCAATTTGTGTAATATGTTGGACAGTGTGTTTGTGTAATATGTTGGATGGTGACCAAACTATGCTTCCGTATTCCAGTATTGGTACCACTAATGCAGAGAATAAACGAGACAGAGTGTTGATGCTTCTAAATTCTTTTCTTGATCCAAGTATGAATCCCAAGATTTTGTATGCTTTTTTAGAAATGTTGTCCACATGATCAGCAAGAGTAAGTTTCTCATCAATAATTATGCCCAGATCTTTAAATGAATTAACAATTTGAATGTTTCTTCCATCTATCTGATAATTGACTTTGTATTGACCATAAGCACGAGAGAAGATCATCGCAGCATATTTCCCAATGTTCAAGAACAACTTGCTACCCATACACCATTTCTCGAATACAGAGATGTCGCGTTGTAGAATAATCACATCACTCTCACTCACAATAGTTCTGTAGATCTTCATATCGTCTGCATATAATAAGAATTCTGATTACAACCCTTCACCAATATCATTTATAAAAATACTGAATAATATTGGTCCGGCATGAGTACCCTGTGGTACCCAGGACAAAAAAAAAAAAAATAATAATAATAATAATAATAATAATAATAATAATAATAATAATAATAATAAAAAAAATAATCATGTGATAAATGACCATTAACTTTCACTTGTAATATTCTACCTGTCAGATATGAACGAAGCCACTCAAGGGCTGTTAGTCGAACACCATAACTGCTCAATTTTGACATCAATATTTCGTGATCAACTTTATCAAAGGCTTTACTGAAATCAGTGTATAAAGAGTGCACATTTTGACCTTTGCCTAAGGCATTTAATATATAGTTGATGTATATGAAGAGATTTGTAGATGTTGTAGATCTTCCTCCAATCAAGCCATGTTGTTTAGAAGTAATATTTTTGAAAGCTGTTGTCAATTGTGGGAGAAAAATTTTTTCAAAAAGTTTAGCAAGTGATGATTGAATGCATATAGGCCTATAGTTATTCACTTTAGACTTGTCTCCACTTTTATGTATTGGTATGATATAAGAAAATTTCCAGGTGGATGGAAAGTAGCCCAACTCAAGTGATTTATCAAAAATGTGTGTGATGGGTTCACATAATCCAGCAGCACAGTTTTTTAGTAGTATGTTTGGTATGCCATCAGGCCCTTGTCCTTTGTTGATGTTAAGTTGTGTCAATATACGGAAAACATTACCATAGGTGACTTCAAATCTGGATACTCTTTGCCAACATCACTTCCGGTTGAAGATCCTATAGGTTCATCATACACACTTCCGGAAAAGGCTGCAAATAAATTTCCAATATCTACTCTATTACTTGCTGCAACACCTTTCCAGTCATCTCGGAGGAAATATCTGTTATTCCAACGTCTATTTTTCATAAAATTACAAAATTTTTTGGATCCAAGTTCAGGTCATTTTTGTGTTTTTCTAAGTGATTTTTGTAACAGTTTTTGCTTAATTGTTTACATTTTGATCTAAGTGTATAGAAAGTAATATAATTATCCCGACTTTTTCTCATTTTGTAATTTTTGTGAGCAATTTTCTTTTGTATAGTTAAACGTGTTAATTCCTTAGAAAACCAAATTAAAAAATCTGTTTTTCTTCCGTAGTTTATTGGAACAAATTGATTTATGGCCCAGTAGATCACATCGTTGAACCATTTCACTTTATCATCTATATTGTCCAATTTATATAGATCTATCCAATTTACACTCAGAAAGTAGTTATTCACTGATATATAATCAGCATTCCTGAATAAATATGTGGGGATATCATTCGGTCTCAGGCTCGCTCTGAACTCCAGATTAACGGACCATGCAGGATGAAATATATCCTCATTCACAATAGCAGGTATTTTATCAACATGAGCATCCAAGTCACTGAAACAAAGGTCTAGTAATTGACCTTGGTTATTCTGGTTACTACAAATGTCGTTTAACTGAGAACATTCCAACAAATAGAATCTTTCATAGCAAAAAGATTCACAATCCAATTGTGGTAGACTTAGCAAAAAGATTCACAATACAATTGTGGTAGACTACTGCGAATGTTATAATCAATCTGCAGTTTGGATTTTTTTCTTGTATATTGGAGATTGTTGTCAAATGTTCACAATAAATATTGTGGAGGGATGTATACGCACCCAATGATGATGTCATGATTATATCCCTTAATTCTAACAAAAATATGCTCAAGGTGATTCTCCTCAATTATGACCAATTCAGATACAATGTTACTTAAAACCGCAATAAAAACTCCATCACCACGCTCACAGTTGGTAATTGCAGGATCTCTGTCTTTCCCATAAATAGCATATTTATTGTCAACAATTTCACCATCCACGATGGATGAGTGCAACCAAGACTCAGTAATACATAATACATCACATTTAGAATTGGAAGAAGATATCAAGAATTTCTCCAATTTAGTCCTCAACCCCCAAACATTCTGATAATACACTTGCAGATTTTGAATTGGCTTTGCCTTTATCCTTGGATGCTCGAAAAGTTTGGGCATTCACAATTTTCGGGACTTTATCAATATACCTTATTGTCAGATTCGTTTCACTCACTTTATTTAGTTCATCTAATTCATTGCGCAGATTTTTCAGGTAATCTTGTTGTGCTCTGGTTAAATCAGACTTAAAATGAATTCCATTATTGTTTGTAAATTTTGTTTTGAGTATCAATTTAGAGGTATCCAGACTGTACATTTATCAATATCATCACACGTGTCTTTTCAATTACTCGACGACCAGGTCTACGCATTTTCATATCTGAAACATCGATAGATAAATCTGGTTCATATAGGTTAGCAATTTGTTCACGATCGCTTAGCAAGCGGTCCAAACCAGTTGGCTTCTCCAACTCCGGTACATTAAAAGCAATAACATTTTTCTCACGTTTCATTCTCTCAGATATTTCGATAATAATCTCTTCGGAGTTTACCTTATCAGTACCTGCACTATTACAATCAAGTTTTTGCAGCTTATTTTCCAATGCTCCGATTCTCTTCTCCAAAGAGGAGATTCTCCCTAGTTCACTTTTATTTCCTTCAAAGAATTTTCAACAAATTTTTTGGAGGGTGAAAGGTGTTTTTCTAATATCCTTCCTAATTGGGCAGCAACTGTTTCATCACATGAATCAGTAGCATCATCAGAGAAAATCATGCTAACCTGACTTTTGCAATTATCACAGCTCCATTTGACATTGTTCTTCTTGATTTCAGTCGCCAACTTTTTAAAATCTTTATGTGCAATGCCTGAACATTTTAGATATAGCCAGTTGTTACATTCACAACACAGAATACTAGATGTATTCTCTTTTATAATTTCAGAGCAGTAGCAACATGTATATTTCTCGAGCATGTTCATGGTTCAGTTTTTCTACTTAATCAATAATTCTAACTAAATAATAATTCTCAATAAATAGTATCACTTCAGTTAAACTTATTTCACTCTCATATAATTTGATAAGCTGAACAGTTGTCAATCCGCAATGACATCAGAAAAATTCATATAGAAACAATAACAATAACACATCTGACTCCAACGACTGCTCGAGCGACGAAAATAATTGCTACATGACCTTTTATTATAATTATAATTTATATTAAATTAATTATTTTTCAAATTTCATTTGATTTTTCTTATGGTCCGTAGTTATTTTAGTAGTATTTATTTCATTAATTTCAAGAAAAAATTTCATTAAAACTACAAGTTTTTTCAAGCAATTGTACATGAGATTTTTTTATAAGGTGATTTTTTAAAGCAAGAAGAATAGAATAAGTGCCACTATCAACAGCAAGATTGTTTTTCTAATATTTTGAGTAAAAAAATTGAAGATGTACATGTATTGAGTAAAGAGCAGAGAGGTTTCAGAAGAGGACGATCGTGCCTAGATGACATCCATTCTAACAGACGAGTTATAGAGAATCATAAAAGCAAAAATAAAGATATTTATGTGACCTTTATAGACCTCCAAAAAGCATATGATGGTCTCCCAAGAAAAAAGACATGGGAAGCAATGAAAAGGGTTGATATAAAAGAAAAACAGATGAACCTGGGTAAAAATCTTTACAGAAACACCAAAGCGCAAATTAAAATAAGAGATATGTTAACTGGAAGCATTCTGATAAACAAAGGTCTAAAACAAGGGTGTAGGTTTTCTCCTATCTTGTTCAATATCTACCTAGAACAAGTCTTACATAACTGGTACAGGAAAAGTTCAGGCATGGGATTAAAAATTGGAGAAGAAACCTTTGACTTCCTTTTATTAGCTGATGAACAGGTAATCTGTGCTCAAGATGAAGAGGATATGGTGTATGTATATGCTAAGGAAGCTAATCAAAGAATATAATAAATGGGGATTAAAAATAAATTTTAATAAAACTGAATGTATGTGCATTGGACAAGCAATAATAGATATATACCTGAATGGAAACAAAATTAAAAGCTCTAACACCTTCAAATATCTTGAATATTTTAATAAACAACTCGGATACATGTGCCACGAAATATAAACTCGAGTAATTACTGGGAAGAAAGCAACAAAAGCTCTACACAGCATATTATGGATTAACAATATCAAGATAAAAAGAAAAGAAAAGGGGGGAGGAATATTCCACTCTGTAGTAGAAAATATATTACTATAGGGAGCTGAAATATGGCCACAAACACAAAAAATAAGATTAAGATAGTAGAAATAGACTACATGAAACGATACAACTTACTTACAGGGACAGAATGCGAAATGAAGAAATATCGAGAAGGATGAATGTTATTTGTTCCATTACAAAGGCCTTGGAAAACCCAAGCACTACTATGGTATGGACATGTGCAGAGAATGTCTGAAAACTGACCCCCCAATCAAATATTCGATATCCTGCCTCTGTTTACATTGCAGATGTACAGTCAAACCTGAGTGACTAAGACCTGGATCAGAAGAAAATTCCAAAAGTGAGAGTAATTGCTAGATTTGATTGATTTAACCCTAACACCTCTATAAGTGAGAAACAGAAACCTCTGTAAAAGAAATAATTTTTCCCTTGTGGTCCTCTATAACAGAGACTGCTACCTGTCTGTACCTCTTAAGCTACAGTCGAGTGCGTTTAACATCTGCTATTTATGACCTATTCTTAAATTTCGTGGAATTAATAATGTTCTTGTATCGTATTCTATTCTAATGCACAAATGTGCATGTGTATCGACCAATTATCTAACTTACAATTGATTAGTATCAATTGGGATGAAAGGTTTGGCACATACTCAAAATGTTAAAACATAGAATCAAAGAGTTGTCAAGTTATAAACTTAATTTGGTGAACACATTTAAGAAAAGGAAATTGTGAAATGAAAGAGAGAGAGCAAGTCTGATTTACTACAATCAACCTTTATACATTTTTTTTAAAATCCAAACATTCCAAAGAAGCAAGTTGCTTTAAATGCACTGGAGACGTTTCACCAGTCTTTTTTTTTAACTCAGCGGTTGTTGATAAAGTTATACTGATAAGATTCATGAACAGGAAAAACATACAAAATGCAAAAACCGAAATGCAGAAGAAATTAATGATTTTTTTACAGAAATATTATACGAAGATGTTTCTTTTTCTAAGCATACAAAATTTTTATCAATTGATATTTTTACCCTGTTGTTTTCTTCATATGCCAGAAGTTCAACACAAATTTTGAAACATTTTTATAGTTTATGAAAGGTGGCCATTGTTGTATTGTTTTGTAAATGAATGTTAGAACTAGCAAAAACATGCATATCTCTGAAGCCATTTGTTGAAGAAAGTTGAAATACAAACTATTTTGACAATATCTTAAGGTTAAACATGATCTTCTTTATATTTTGTTTATTACTTCCTTTATGTGAGAAAATTGAAGTAGAACTTCAAAGTCAATGAATTAAAATTTGTATGCATTTTTTTTCTGAAGCGACAATATAAACAGCATAATATTTTATAGGTATAAGCCTATAATAGTAGTTTTGCCTCAATAAATAACATGATCATTCTACCCTCCATGTCTTCTTGCTTTTAAAAAATTACAATTTTCTCAATTTTGGACCTTAATATTTCTGATGGGACTGAAGATAAAAATCTGAGATTTGCACAATGCAAGGGTCCTCTAAGCTACATTTATAAAATTCATAACAGAAAATTGTTCCTAGGACATACAAAGAAATATTGCCATCTTAAATATTAGCAAAAAATATTGAAGAGGAAACATGCACTCACACACTCTTTAATAAGTAGATCATTCAATATGAAGTGACGCAACCAGGATTTTCCCTATGCGGGAGCTGTAGATGTGATGTCTAGTCAACTTGATCTTTTTCATAAAAAAATTTTCATTTATGCAGAATTTAAATTTTTTTAATTGTTGGTTTATAGTTAAAGATGACATATTCGATTGCAATATTGTCTGACTCTTAACACTCATGTAAATTAGCAACAATTATAATTGTCATCATGAATTATTAGTTTCTGGGAGCCCGAAACCCCATGAGCCCACCTTCAAAGAATCACTGTAATTCAAATTTCAGTGATAAAACTTCACAGACATTTTAGAAAATTGAATATTGCAATAAAAAAACAATTTTGTGAATGTTATTGACAAGCACACAAGCATTGTAGGTCTTAAACCATTGATGCACCGAAGAAGAATATTACACTTTAACACTTAAGAGACCTCTGAAGCCTCCTCGTAAAATTAGAAAGCACAATGGGAATTGTGAAGTAATTTTTAATAGAATTTAAAGAATATTATCTGTATTACTGTATATCGAATATTATGTAGATTTTAAAGAACCTTTAAAGAAAATAAAGAATTTCACAGTATATTCTTAGTACTACTACATGAAATTGATATATGTTAAAAACTAGAACTAACAAACAGTATTTGATGTTATATTAGTTTTTCTATGCCACAAATTAGCTATTTTGAGAAATCCTACTTTTATTTTAGGCTAGAGCCTTTTTCTTTACAAAAGATACTTCATTAAAATTTTTAAAAACCTGATACATTTAATTTATGTAGTCATATTTATAAATTGGCACTGTATTCATGCTGTCTTGTTTCACAAAATGTCTTTCCACCTAGTTCTTGGACGTCCTACTCTTCTCTTTCCTTCCGGTCTTCTATCTCTAGTCACTTTCACCATTCTGTCTATACGGTCGTTCCATTTCTTTCTTCTTTCTCGAACCCAGTCTGAGATTATATCTATTTGGCAAGTTTGTCTTATATTAATATTAGGTTCTTTATCCCTTAGCGTTTTATTTGTAATTTTTCTCAGCACCCGCATTTCCGACACATCATTTGGCATATTTTTTTGAGTCTGCTCTCATTTCAGATGCATATGAGTATACTGGTCTGATTACTGCCTTATACATTCTAATTTTAGTGTCTTTTCTTAGATATTGATTTTGCCATATCGAGTGGTTGAGACAGCCTGCTATTCTATTTCCTTTTATGCTTTGTTCCTTAGCCTCTTTTATAGACCTGCCATCACTAGTTATTGTTATGCCTCGATATTGTATTTCCATCACTTGCTCTATTAGGTATTCATTTATAGCTAGTTTACATCTCAATGGCTCTTTCGAGATTGTTATTCATTTAGTTTTTTGTGTGGATATTCTCATTTTGAATGACTTGCATATCTTGTAGAACTGAAACAGGAGGCATTGTAAATCATCTTCGCTTCCGGCAATTAAGACTATCGTCTGCATAACAGATTGAGTATATGTTATAAGAGCCAAAGTAATATAGTTTTTTATTCGAAAGATTGTTTAGGATGTGTTTCATTACCAGATTGAAGAGTATTGGGCTGAGGGAGTCTCCTTGTCTTATTCCTTGACCTGTTGTTATGGCTTGGGATATTTCTTCGTTATGTTTTACTGTCATTCTGGTGTTCATATATATATTTGCTATGAGGTTGCAGGGGATACTTTCTTTCTTTAATCTAATTCTTTATGTACGGATTGCCCCCCATATTTTAATAGTTCGTTATATATGCCAACATCTGTGGGTGATTTCCTATTTTTTCATTTGGTATCATTTGTATAATCTGTTATTCTGAGATATCATAGTCTTTTGTTAGTGTGTCAGCTATATCCACTACTGGAGCCTCGTTATTGTGAAATACCTTACTAAAATATTCCACCCATTCCGTGTTACTGATTTTTGTTGTACTTATCAACTCATTTGTTTCAGAGCGTTTATTTCTTATGAAACGCCATATCTGTTTTTGCAGGCCATAAAAGTCTTGTTCCATTCTTGCAGTAAATGATTCCCAATAATTTTGTTTTATTTTCCTGATCTTTATATTTACTTGATTTCTTATAAGTTTGTATTCTTCATAGTCTTGTGATAATTTAGACTGTATTTGAGAAATACTTGGAGTTTCTCCCTAGCTATTTCTTTACCCTCTTCTGTATACCATGGTATATTTTGAGAAATGAAATTTACTATTTTGAGACTGCAATGAATTAGGAGTTTTGCTATTCTGAGAAATGAAAGAATTTCAAAGTGCATTTTTAAAGAACAGTGAAACACAGTATTGGTATGAGCAAACACATGGGAAAAATGTTATTTGTTTGTTACTGGTTTTCAGTTCATTTGGAATTTCATTTGTTTTGACGTACAGTTCTTAGCAATGTAGGTTTTCTTTGTAATAGGAACTCTGGACGTGAAAAAAAATATTCATAGTAATGTATCTTACTTTATTCAAGGTTTGGGTCAGTTCTTTCACCATATTTGCTGCCAAATCCTTCATCCAGGGATTGCCTACCACAGTATATGCTGCCATGCAGTGCAAACACATTCTCCACATCGCAACTCCAGAATATCTTTACGCCATATTTACCAGGCTTATTCGGCATGTACATTCCGAAAGGACACTGCCCTCCAAAGCTAACTAATTGTTCATCCACAGTTACAAATTCACTACAATTATATATACTTTTACAGATATTTATAAAAATCTGCCATACGTAACTAATTTAGAGAAATTTATCTGTTTATCCTTTTGTGTTTATTGTTCATCTGTCATCAAAGTGTATGCACCTTCGAATGTCTTGACTCTTATGAATATTCACTACTGCTGTGAATAACCAATCACTTCTTACATGCAAAAATAATTTCCATCACTGAGTAATCAAACTCGTCTTGATTTGAATTTTCACAGTTATTCACTGAAGAAATATTAACACTTCCCTCACAATTTACACAAGGAACATGTCCACAATTGTGGCTGAAATGAAACTAAATTTCGTATTGATTATTTGCAATTGCGTCATAAAGTGAAAGTATAAAGGGATTTCATTGCCATAGTCTTGTCGAACTCTACGCATTTTTCCTCACAGAAATACCTTCAACTAAGCATGAGGTCAATAGGGGGTGGGGGAGGGGATTTTAGACCCCTTAAGTGGAAAGTATAATTTCTAAAAATCGATTAGTTTCTGTTTACCCTCTTTGTACAACTAGTAACCAAAATGATTATTTTAAGATTTCCAAAAATATTATTAGCCGCAAACAAAAAACAATACAATAAAGGCCTTCAATAGAAGTCAGGGGGCCTCTGAGGCCCCTTTGGAGCATCGACGGTTAAACAGACAAAATTAGAAGAAAAAATATAAAATTCATGAAATATTTGCAATTGAAATTTCAAGTAAATTGACAAGATATCATTCAATTCCTATTTTGTCCAATTCAGAGAATTATACTTACAACACATAATCAAGATGTTCCTAACACAAGAAGAAAAAAATCAAGGAACTACAAAAAACTTAACATTTAAAAAAATCACAAATTTATTTAAAAGAATTTAAGGTACGTTATTTGAAGCATCAACCTATTTGAGCCCTTGAAATTTCAAAACGATTTAAAGAGTAAGATTTTAAAATTTCATAACGAAGGAGTAACATTGTCTTTCAAAATCAGAGATACCAAGCAGACTGACACTTTCTTTGGCAACGGTACTAGCAATTATTCTCCCATTAATTTTATCCCAAACTGGGAGTTTATAATTTCAAAATTTGAAGCAATTTAGGAAATGAAACTCCCAATTGAGTAACATTGTTACTTCTCCAAACTCATCAAGTGAAGAGAAATTTTAATTGAAGAACAAGTGTTTCTGTGAAAACCTCTGAATTTTGACACCAATTCACTACAATGGCCAGATGAACACAAGTAATTTTACCTACTCTTATCTTCAGAATCCTTCAATATTCATATCTTAAAAAGCATTATTTTCTTGCATAAGAGAAGGTATAAAATGTATACCTTATTGTTATATACCATAAAACTAAATACAGTAAAGTACAAGTTGAAGAAAGATGCAGCAATTTTGAGTACCCACTTTCATCTGGTTTTCAAGAAAGATGTGAAATGTGTTCATGTCTACAACAGATTCCTCACAAAACTTCAGTTATCTCTACCTTAATGACCAATAAATTAATAAGATGCAATTCTAAACTTATGATTAACAGCTTAAATACCTTGAATATCATCTCGGTTCCATCCATCCAATTTTTTTTCCATTCAATTTCAAGTCTTTGTTATTAATTATTAACAGCATTGAGTAATATATGTAAATCTAGCAGAATAGTTCCATTTATTACAATTGTCAGCATTTATTAATATTGCGAAAGTGACATTTCTCTAACCATCACCCAAGGATCTTTGAAGCATACCCATCCAAAGAATTATTTAAAATCACAAGTTATCAAACAACATGAACCAGAGTGAACCTGAACAAAATTAAAGCAACACGAACCTTTGTGAACAGTAATATTGAATAAAAACTCTTAGCACTTTATCATTTGCAATCACAACTTTGCAACTTACAAAAAGGCAAACATTACTACCTAGGATAGCTCTTTACAGATACTTCCACATTATACAGGTTGAGCAGAGTCTTTAAGGTATCCTCCAAACTGAACTCCAATATTATTGTCATGGCCTCATTCGCCAACATCAAAAGATTGAATAACTACATAATACCAAAGCTATAACTAAACCAAACTAAATTTTCAAAGATACTCTCACACTTTTTAGATATTCCCAAAAGTAAACCTTAGAAAACATCTGAACATATATCCTGAACTAATACATCAAATAAGTCTGACAACTCAAACAGAATTATCATTTTCTTCTTAAATAGAAAGTAAACCATTGAAACTGCTTTTATTTGCGATTTTAAGACTTTCACATCCAAAATTTAACATACTTTATGAAATATATAAATATATATTTTTAATACTGTAATTTGCAGCAGAATTCAGTTTGAAACAAACACTACATATTTTGGTTTCAGAAGGTCCACACTTTTTATTACTTTGCAACAAATCATCACAATTTAACAACTTTTTTTTTTAAATAATTAGGTTTAAATACTATGTTTGAAGAGGAGAATAGCAAAGGAAATTGGCTTAAATTATACAACATTAACTGACACGAACTTCATGAAAAGTATTCCTTTTCCACTAAACAGCTTTTTTTCCTTGTAAATAAAATATTTTTGGCAAATATTGGAAGGTTTGTTCCACTTGTTCCTTAAAATTATTAATGGTAATAAAAATCAATAAAACACAAAAGTTGTTTTGCTCATGATGTGATTAATTGAAATTTAAAAGTAATGTAGAGAGCTTTTCTTGTTGATAAACACAAGTCAATCTAATGTTATTTCAGATTTTGAGATGCATAACAGCTATCCATTAAACATACAATTTCAAACACTACATCAAAATTGCTTTCAACTGTATCCTACTGGTATTTTACCAGATTTCCAGTGAGATTCAGAGACAGTTGCTAATGGAATTGTTTTGTTTTTTTTATTATACACAAATAAATATTCCTCTTTTTATTAAAAATTACAAAAACCATAAACATCAATACATGCAAGATTCACAAATTATTGCAAATTAATAAAGCACAGCCTTCAATGAAAAACAGATTTACATCAAAAATGCAACACACAAGTATTAATTCAAAAAACAAACCTGACACTTTTGTCGAAAAAGCCGTCGCAAGAACATTTGATAGTTGAATGTTGAAATGTCATGATTTCCCAAGCAGCCACATAACAATCTCACAATTAACTCCTGCAACAAAGAGCTGCCAGAATCTTCAGTTCCATCTGTTAGCAAAGCCTCCTCTAATTCCTGGAACAGATAAAACTTTATTATAATTTCAATACAAATTATAATAATGCATTTCAACTGTAAATAATACTTTAATTGGAAAATGAAGGGTATGTATATATATATATATGAATCTTCACTTCCCAGTAATTTGATTCTTAAACTGACATTTTCTTTCTTCATAAGTAACTAATCATGTTAATTTCACACTTTTATTAATAATACAAAAAATACCTAAAAAGTGTGTAACAAGATTATTAGAAGATTAATTATGACAACACTTGATTAGATTTTTCAAAATTAGTCATTCTTTATACTTGAAGTTATTAAAAGTTACAAATGAACAGTAGAGAAATCACAAACCTCGATGTCAAAATCTAGAAGATTGAAAGCTGCTCTGAACAAAGAACAAAAATGGGCAATACTGGGCACTTCCCACCATGATTGAATATCTGAAAATGACAATGTTCAACATCAGTCACATAAGAGAAGTCAAAGCTGTAATGCCAAATGAAGTATTCACTCAAATCATATAATATCTAAAAAGAAGCTCAGAGTCGAAGGTTCATTAAACAGTAGGCTTAAACTAAACATGTTACTGCCACGAAGCGGTTGATTAGAAAACTAATAATGACAAATCTTCGTTACAGGTAACCTAACCTACAACTAAACACTCGAATGGCAACCACAAACACATCTATCCTACCAAATTCCGCATACGTCTTCCAAGCACTCGACACACAATTTCTAGAAACCATATTTCTCAAACATACAACTCAAAATTCACAAGAATGAGTGCATATTTACCATCCATCTGCATCCAGAAAAATTCACAAACTATACCAAAATTGATCGCAAACACAACAGTAACCCTCCACTACTTCACTGTTTTGAATCACCGGAAGTACTTTAGGTATTGGTGGGGAGATGGCATAGGTTGTGCGAACAATTGAAAAACTGTTTCCGTCGGGACGAGCCTCGCTCGCATTATAAATATATAATAATAGTATTTCACGTTATGACTATTTTTTAAAATAACTTCTATCTTATTGGGGAAGACTGACTGGAAGAAACAATTATTATCTAGCCTCCCTCCATTTACTGAATACTCAATGACAATAGTTTTCATGTCTTCCCTCTACCATTTCTAAAAAAGATTTGATATCCGGTGTTAGGCCTACACGAAGACGTCTGGATCACTGAAATTTACGCATTGATAGGTATTTTACGAATATACGTTTATTTCGATGCATTACTCTTTTTTTATTTCGGAATTTTATTACTTACAATGATTGAATGTTTTCGAGAAAAGTGAAATATTTTGTCTTGAAAGTTGAATACACAATTTTGTGTATTAATGTTTTAGATTATATAAAATGACATAGGGCAAGACATTTCAATTTTGTACGTATTTTATGAATTATGAGTCATATGTATAATGTTGGTCCGACAGCTTAACAGATACCCCGATAAGATATAAGGATTATAAACGAGAAATGATAAGAGGATACGGCGCAGGCTATCCGGTTACCAAGCTGTTATCGACTGCCTTTGAAACCAATTTACGTTTGTTATAGGTATTACTACCACAGGAGTGTTAAACCGTGTTGAACATGGGTTTACCAAAGGAATTGGAAGAAATTTTTGGGTAATATTTATTATATAATTTCAATTTCGTGGATTAAGAAATTTAATGGTGGTAATGAAAATAATTTTATTACAGTTTTGTGGATTCCCATAAAAGTCAGTATATTGACAATTTAAGGGATGTTGTGGCAATCCAGTCGGTTTCAGCATGGCCTAAAAGCCGCCAAGAAATAGTAAAAGTTGTCAAATGGGTCGAAGACAGACTTACAAAATTGGGTGCCAGTGTCGAACTCTGCGATGTGGGAAAGCAGGTATGAAATAGATTCGTATTTAAAATGTTTTAATGATACACCATTTATTGATTCCATTTTCTTTTAGTAGCATTATTCACTGACACTTCTTTTTTTTTTCAGGAATTACCTGATGGTTCAGTTATAGACTTACCTCCTGTTTTACTGGGAATATTGGGAAATGATCCTCAAAAGCAAACTGTTTGCGTCTATGGCCACTTAGATGTTCAACCTGCTCTTAAGGAAGATGGTTGGGATACTGAACCATTTATTTTGACTGAAAAAGATGGTAAATTATATGGAAGAGGTGCCACTGATGATAAAGGCCCAGTTTTGTGTTGGCTTCATGCTATAGAAGCATATCAGAAACTTAAAATACCTATTCCTGTAAATGTGAAGGTAAGTTGATTCTGTATTGTCTCATACCTTCCATTTTGAAGAAAGGTTTATTGAAAAATTTCTCTCTCTGTTATGTTTAATTTTGTAATTAGTACAGCATTAATGCTTTAATTACAAAACAAATTATGAAGAGATAACTAATGTATAATGTTAAAATATTGTGGAGATTTTTATGAAATATCAACACTTGTTTTTTTATCCTCACATGGTTGAAGTCGTTGCCTAAATTCACAACCAAAAATATTAAATGAAATGATATATTTGTCCCTCCCCTGAATATTCATACTTCTATCCTTTTTGATATGAAATTTCCATTGCTGGAGTTGTTAGTGATTTGCTTAGCTTCTTTCTGTAAGGTTGAACAGGTACAGGCGTAACATGTTTGTGGATGGGTGACTGTCTGGAAACCCCAAAGATCTAATGTTGCTGAGGCCCTCACTAAAGGGATGAAAAGGGAATGATTGACTAAGTTAAAGGGGAATTACTGCACTACATGTTCAACACCAGTTCTTGGTCATAAATAGAACGTTGTTACAAATTAACATACCATAGGATGTATTTTACATATTTTTTTAAATTAACTCCTCTAAAATTAACGTATCTCCTGCTCTGCCATGCTCCCCATGTAAGGTAGAGTGGATTTTCTTCAAATTGCTTTAGAATCAACAATGTCAGGAAAACAACTCGTATGCTTTCGTCGATGGTCAATGCTAGCACCTAAACCGTTTAACCGATTTTCTCCAAGATTGATATTCACCAATCAATCTAACTGATATCGCCTTGTGAATTTGAGTTCAATATTTTAATTTTGGGGATTATTTACAAGAAGCCCCTGGTATATTAAAAAATAATGGCACAAAATATTTTCATTTAATTTTGTTGTTGAATAGCCTGACCAACGCTTAAGAGGATGGTATAGGTCCCATTTTCATTAAAATCCCTGATTTTTCGAAAATCACAAAACTTTTACTTTTTTGTGTCTTGATCTAAAGTATTTAATAAAGACTGTTTTTCTGAATGAAATCTGTTCTTTAAAGTCGGTTTTTCAAATAAGGTCACAGACAATTTTTCAAAAATATTAATAGTTTTGACTTAATTTGGCGTGAAATTATTGCTTTCAACCATGCCTCCCACCTCATTATTACAGGTTCTGCGTGTAAGGAAATGTCAAGTACCTTTCTTTAAATTTTTCTGTTATGTCGACTTTGAAGGTATGTTTTGCTTACAGTACGTTTCTAAAATCCCTTTCATTGTTGAGTTTTGCTCAACATTCCAAGGAATATCAGTGCTGATAAAAGTGTGACACATATGGGAGTAAAATTGGTTTTGTTTTCCCAAAGTGAGAGGTTCAGTTACAATTATGTGTGTTTGCAGGCACTTATGATTTCCTCCATGAAGGAGAGTTTTTTTTTGTTCCAAGAGAGTGTGTTTGTTCTTTGCGGCTATCGACCAAGAAAAAAATTAAAGTCTTCAGCCGATATTCCCCAAAATTTATATTCACTGATCAATCTTAATAAACTCAAGGCTTTGGGAGATTCAAATAGATATTTTGATTTTGAGGGTACTTTACATTAAACCTTAAAAACCTTTTCAAACGTTTCTCAACAATGGAACCAAATTTTTTGATTAAACGTTGAGCTTAGATAGCGTAAGAAATGCTTAAGAGAATAGTGCAGGATTCCTTTTTTGTTGAAATCCCTGATTTTTCTTAGATTGCAAAAGTACAATATTTTTTGGGTGTCTTATATTCATTAAACAGGCAATCGCAGACAAAAAAAATGTTACAAAATGTGTAGTTGTAAAATCAATGAAATACATTTAATTACTTAATTTTAGCAAATCTAATATACTTAAGTTTCTGGCATAAAAAATAAATTTGTTTCGTATGTATTAGTTATTCATTTATTCACGCAACTGTAAGATTATATCTTTTCCACTTTTCATATATTAATATTCCTACTCCAACCATAGCTCTCATTTATCTGGACACTGCTGTATATTATTGTGTAAGTGCCTGTGTCCATTGTTCCTTTTTATTTCTGTTATCACCAAATCCATCTTGGCATTATGTATTTCTAATTCTAATTCCTGTTGCTTTTGGGAGAGACCATGAACGTTCCAGATTCCGATGTTTGTAAATTCCTTTTTTCCTTTTCGTTTGTCCTTTAAATGTTTAGCTTGGTTTGTATAAGTTAGAGGCCAGCTATCACTTTTGAGAGTACCAGTAATTAAAACTCTCCTGGCCGTGTTATGGGCACTGCACAGGGAAAGTCTGGTGGAAGGACTGCTTCCTCACTGCTCCCAGACTAGCAGAATTAGGATTGTTTCTCTTAGTCGAGTTGGTTCCTCTAGATCTGCGGAGTCTCATCTACTACTAATGTAAGGAAAATAGAGAATGAGAAGAGTGGAAGAAGAAAGAGAGAAAAGAGCAGATATGCAGTAAAGAGAAGATTTGTAAATTAATAACACCCTAGCCCTCGAGACCGAATAGCATCTGGGTCCAAAACAACAAGGGGTAAAGAGAGATCATTTAGGAAAGATAAAAGAAGTGTAGCATCAGTAAGTGGAAGTAATGCTACACTAGGTTGCGAAACTTTAGCATTACCTAGGGGACATCACGTGAAGGCGGTTCATATATTTGTTCATTGTTCCAACTCAGTTCTAAAACTCAAATTATGTAGTAAAGGCATATAATTTTCTGTAGATTATTGTATGTCATCCTGTGTGAATGCTTGATTTAACTGTACTGAAATTGTTCTTTGTAATTCTTGTGTTCTTCTGGAGATCATTTGAAGACAACTGCATTTAATATGAGCAGATTCACAATTGTACTAATTAAATAAATATGTTTAACATAATGATAAATGATATTTATTAACAAATATTATGTACAGAGTTTTTAATTTTTTGTTGTTATTTGTTGTTTTTTAATTTTTTTATTTTTTTTTTATTTTTTTTATTTATTTATTTATTTATTTTCAGTTTGTGTTTGAAGGAATGGAAGAATCAGGAAGTGAAGGACTTGATGATTTGTTAAATGCCCGGAAATCTACATTTTTTAAAGATGTTGATTATGTATGCATTTCTGATAACTATTGGCTGGGAAAAAATAAGCCATGTGTTACCTATGGCTTGAGAGGAATATGTTACTTCTTCATAGAAATAGACTGTGCCAGCAAGGACCTACATAGTGGAGTTTTTGGTGGAACTGTGTAAGATTTTTTTTGCTCTTCTTCTTCTTCATCTCATTATTATTATTATTATTTGCTCACCCTGTTTTATTGTCATTCCCTAGTAGTCCCTAGTAGTTTCTTTTATCTATTAGAAGGTATTATGATTCTACTTTGTAAATAAATAAACTAAAAACATGTGTTCTTGTCAAGTGAAAATGTGGGAAGGCAGTGGTCACCCAGCAGACATAGGCATGCTCTTATTTAATGTTTTCACTACTGTAAATTCCAGAAGTACTTGTTGCAATAGCTTGAAGGAATAAGACAAACCACAGTGCTTTGATGTGGTTGGTAATGGCTTGAGCATTATATCATAAGTAACTGATGTAGCCAACATTCACTTGTAAGCTGCATAGTGTAGCTTCATTCATTTGATTGGGCAACACAACCATTCTTCATTGTAAACTATCATCTGTCATGTATATACATGTTTTGCTGAGAAAATAAGTATGTTTTATAATGTCACAGTTTCATTCAAAAATGTATATATCTATTGACATTTTTGAAACACAAACAAATGAAGATCATTCCATCTGAACAGTTAATTTCATTGTTTTATAAATTTCTTTCTTGTTTCAAATTCAACATTTTTCCTTTGTATTTTGATGTACAAATTTAATTTTAATCAGTTTGATCATTTTTATACATATTTATATATTTTCCTGCAATTGTGTGTTGTCCAATCTTTCTTTTCATGCGCTTCATTTTTCTCTTTTAGATAATTAGTTAATAAATTAGTTTTCATTTACAGTTTCTTACTTTTAATTCAGTTTTTTGCTCGATTTGTATATTGTACTGTACAGTAGTTTGTAAGAGGTTTCCTAGTATATGGCCCAGTGCATTTATTTCGATCTTTTATGTCAATTCATTTTTTTAAACAAGGAGAAAATCAGAACGGGTTCTTGTGAAATTACCATTCAAATTACCATGGTACCAAAACGTAAGCACAATACTTGTCTCAAAAATTTGTATAATTCTAGGCATTAGTTCCTATAAAATTAGTAGAAATGTTCACATTTATCGAGTGCTTTAAACAGATTATCTTCTTTACCAAGTGGCATGAAAAGACAGATAACAGTAGAGAGTCTGTCTGAAAGCAAACATTGGCCAAGACCAGATCTTTGCAGAGGATTCTGAGAATAACATTTCCTTGCCACAGGGATTATATCTTTACAACTCTGGCACTTTAATCTTTATTAATTATATTTAGATTTCTTTAAATAACATTTATTAAAAATATTATCACACTCATTACCATGAAAAAAAATTATGTACATTTCTTCTGTTCATATTTTGTTCAAAACTTGTGATAACTAATTTTTAACCCTTAACTTGCTATTAACGACTTGATAAAAATGCAAATGATGAATGTTTTTGTGATATCTTTCATCTGTTGTTTCTTTTCTCATTTCTTTACTTTCTCTTTTGGTTTAGCAATGAATTTGTTACATTCCCCCAACAACTCTATAGTGATGTGAACCAGTTAACACTATGTATGCTGCTGAAATATGAATTGTAGTTCAGTAAGGAAAGCAGAGAAGCATTACAGTAGTCAGCTAACACATTACTGTAAAGAAGAGCAACCCATTGCAATTGGTAAATGACGACCACTGGTCGTAAGTCATAGTAGTTTCATGGTAGCGTATCATTGCCACACTACTTGCTGAACCACATGATAGTTCAAGAGAATACAACCTTGTCCGTATGCCCTTTTTCATCTCAAAGGTCCTTGCCATGTGAGTAAATGACACGAGTCATGTGTCTTATGTCCTTCAATATATTCACATAGTCCTTATGAGATATTGTGTTAAAATGGGTTCAGCAGCATCTTTGTTCATGTATTTGATCAGAGTTGACATAAGGTACATCATGATCAGTGCAGAAAGCAGTCATTCTAGTCCAATGTCCAGGCCGGTTGGTTGTACAATTCTCTATAGTGTTTTGTCGCTTAAATTTGAAAGATGCCCTCTTCTTTCTTCATTTAACCATTGGCAGAGAAAGTTTCAACACTCTGTGCTAATGGTCACTTTATTTTCTCATATTCACAGTAACATAGTGTGACAATATTTTTCTTGGTAGACTCCAAAATAGATTTTCGTATTATTATTAATTGCCATCTCAAAATTATACGAAGTTGATGTATCTAATTTGTACTTGTCATCATTAAATTGATCAAATGTATGCTTGTACAGAAACATAAGCTATTGCTATTGCTACACTAGTATTTAGATCATTTTGTATGACCAGTTAGGTTCTTTTCAACCCACCTCTGTGAATAAGATGATCTTTTAAGTGAGGTTTCTGATTATCTAGTATTTCTAGATAATTTCTTGTAATGGGATCTTTCTGTCTTGTCATCTCTAACACCTAACACTTGTTTCACTAAAAAATCTACACTGGAAATTCATTACTGTTTAATGATATTTGTTACTACGTCCTTTTTCTACCCCTTAGAGCAAAATATAATTGTTTCCAAATTATATTCAAGTATTCACAAGTACCTCAAAAAAATTAATAAATCTACCAAAGTGAATTAAACCTATCTGAAAAACCATTAAATTTCATAGAAAATGTGCATGGATGGCATACATAGAATTTATTCCTTGTCCTGTATAATAGATTGTTGTGAACAATAAATACCCAGGCAAGGCAACACAGAGTACTTCAATTAGTCTCCAATAAATTGGTATTCAAAGGTGGAAGTTAAGAAAATAGTGTTTGAAAGGCACCATCATAAATGGAACTGCAAGTGGACTGCTATTTCATGTTGCCTCTTTTGAGGCCTTAGGTGTCAACAAGAGGTTGGTCATTTTGATCACGATTGCTAGATCCACCGCGAAAGGTCAAAGCAGTGCCCAATGGCCAAGTTGATGACCATCCTCCCCCGAAGGGTCAACAGGCTGGAAAGAAATCTTCACTGTTGCCATTAGTCAATATGGAATAACAACAACCAATGGAGACCAGAAAATAAAGAGAATTTTTAAATACAACTGTAGACATTTATTTGAATTGTTAAGTCTTAATGGTTTTAAGCGTTACATGCCTGCGGACTGAGCCTCCACACTCTTATATTTTTGTCTCTCATCGTTAAATATGAGGAGGTATTTAGTTGTGGCTTCCTGTATCGTCCTCAGCCTTGGTGACTTATTGATAGGTGTCAAAAATTCCTTTCTCTGTCGCTGCAGACATTGCCCACAGGAGAATATTTAGCGATGCGGAGTGTCCGTCCATGCGTGTGTGTTCATGTTATATGTTCTACTCTCATGTTTCTTGTGTGTGTTACTATTGAAACATAGTATTTTCAATTTAAACAAAATGTTTATGCATGTCTTTAGTAGTTCATCAATGTCATAAGAGAAGTGCATAAATATGTTTTCTGTTATAAAAATTTCATAAAATCTCAAATAATTTGCATATAAACAACTCCAATATTGGGACAGATTTATGGTTCAATTAGTTATAAATACACAAAGTTATTCAATAAAACCTCAACCCCTTATATTTTCTAATATAAACAGTTCAAGATATTGAGATGAAATTTCCACTAAACAATTTAGGTCATAAGGCTTAATTATTAGCTTTTTGACAGCATTTTTTATTTTGAACGAAATATTTCTGAAAGTAACACATTACTTATTATTATTATTTGTATTGTATGTTGTTCTCCATCTTCTAATGTTTTTTTAATATCAGACTGCTTGCAGAGAAATGTGTTGTCACAAACAACAAAAATTTCATTAAATATAAATTAATCTAATGAAAATACAAAAAGTAATCCCAACAATTGATTGATGTTATTGCTACACGAAGTCTATGGGATATTCACGAAAAATACTATAAAAAGCTCTTTTAACTTTGGCAGAAGATAGTGGTTTAAGTTTGGAGAGTGGGAGCATGACCGAAAAGGTAGCCTAGACTTCGAAGATTATGTAACTGACTAGAATGAGAAAGTCTGTGCCATTCTGTAGCACCACTAGTGCATTTTAAGTTAAACATTGCAAAAATGGTTAAGATAAGTAGAAGATGAAATGGAGAGTACAATGAGGGAAGTTGGTAGAGGTGTGGGGAGAAGAGGGCAAGAGTAGGTAGAGAGGAACAACAGTTGTATAAAGAGAAGGTTGATAGAAGAGAGAAAGAAAAAGTGAAGGGAAGGAATGAGAGAAAGGAAAAAGAAGAGAGGTGGTGAGAAGTAGGGGAGAATAAGAAGGAAATACGTCACAATTGACAATCTCATATTAGAGCATTGTAGCATCTACAAGGATATATGCCTACGTATTCTGCCATTTTCTCAGAAACAAGACACTACATATTTTTCATCATCAAACACCTAGAAAGAGATTCACCTATAATTTTGTTAGTATTGCCTTCTTGGAAGTAGTTTTATTCAAAAGCCATCAAAAACAAGCTCATTACACCAACAGCCTGTCTCAAAACTAATTTCAAACTCTACCAACTTCAAATCACTCAAATTCAAAAATTTCTCACATGGTCATCTAGCAGAAGTGAAAAATACAAATGAAGTAAATGTGTTAGTCTTGTGATGCCACACAATCAATTTATGAACTACAATTTTGAATATGTACAGAAATATTCCACTTTTACTTTACTTCCCAATGTGAAGGAAACGGCAGGTAGTAGGTACCTTTGGCCTGATGAAAAACGTTCATTTCTATTGAGATAGTTTTTTATTTAATTAACACTAATTAATTATTTATTTTATTCTTCCCTTCCTTGGGCAGCCATTTGAGATAAGTTTTATGTAATTAACTAACAAATTATTTATGTTGCCCAGTTAATATTACATTTATTATAATACTGATTAATATTTCGGTTAAAGTAGGGTACATGGTACACCCTCAGAGAAGCGTGGCGCTAGGGGGGGGGAGTGAGGGGTCTTCTTAAGCCCTCCTTCAAAGTACACTCTGATGGAAGTTATGGATAGGCGATTTTCAGGTCTTGCCCTTCGTACGCTTTGTCCTCACCACGTTGTAATGTCAATTTATTTTCAAAGGCAAGTTTTCTCGCTTCGCTCACCCAGATCCGAGTCACGGCAAGGCTTGGGCCTTCAGCCCTCACATTCACTATAAACATCATTGAGTCTATCCACTACATAATTACCAATTCACTTTTATTAGAAAGCACCCTTCAAAAAGCCTTCAGAATTCAAACTGCGCAGTTGCCGCCGGAGTGGTGCGAAGTTTGAACATCTTCCGTAAGTTGTTCCGTATACTAGACTTCAGCCAATATTTCTATTTCAAACATTACATTGATTTTACAAACCTGGGTTCAACATATAACATTTGACCATCGTATTTTATTATTATATGTGGACGTGCGACTGCACAGAGCCACAATTCCTGGAAGTTCTGCTGTATTATCCTGTTATAAACCAAATTGATGGCAACATCTACAAATTATCAACCTTTCTACTATGTTTTATAATAAAGAATTGACATTTATTCTGCAGATCTAAATTTGGTTTACTATTGGTATTTGAGCTAATTGATGATTTATCTTAAATTTGTGTAGTCACAAATTCAAGGTGTGGTATTTCTTGTATAAATGTTCGTAAGCTTATGAAAATATCTTTCACGCCGGTCTTCAAGAGGTCTTTCGTCCTGATGCTGTCGATGCGATGTCCTCGCGCTGCTCCTACTATTGTCCTAAATTCTGGCAGCGGTAGAATTTTTGTAATGTTCTCTGAAAATTCTGTTTGATAGTAATATTTTATAATACTGTCTATTCAATTAATGCAGTTCGCAAACACGACTTTCCATTCCTGTGCCTCCAATGAAGCGCCTACTTGCGACTGCCTGTCATATTACTCGACTTACATCAATATGTATGCCCAGTTATGAATCTATTCTACAATAATTTCCCATGTACAAAGTCTATTTTACATGAATCCCCAAAATTGCAAATTACAACACAAGTAAGAATGATTCCCTCAAATTACACATTATATACTACACATAAACAAATCACACAAATAACATAAGTTTCCCATTTCCTAACATCAAAATGTTACCCAGCCTAAATCTGCAAAATTATTACTGTCCACTTCCATTGCTTCCAAGAGAGAGACTGCCCCATTCTAAATAATCGCGGCACCTCGAGTTTCAATGCCGTCTTGTCATGAATTCAACAATATGTCCCGGTGCCATGCTTCGCAAATGAATCAAGTATTTAGACCTTTAAGCACGGAACACAAAGTTTGCTGACACATAGTCCTGACTATGTGTATTCCTTGATCTACACTATTGGTATGCATCCCATTCTAAAGTAAACATATGTTAAATCCAATTTTCCTCTATTAAATGCCTTGGGGAGGGGGAGGGATTTCTGGTAACTCACATTATTGACTGAGACCCACCATCTCTATCATTTTCTCCTGTTAAAGCAGATTCAGTGGAAGTGGAAGGTTGGGAGAGGTATACCCTCCATAGTTAGTGCATACCCCTACTAAAATTAATTTCGAAACAAGAATTATCAAATTGGAAGTTCATAGTTTATCTACCTACAAGTATTATTATGATCCATTCATATTATAACATATCCAAGTCCTAATCCTTCTATTCTGACCATCTCTCCTCTCTTCCCAATTTCTATGTACTTCTCAACCTAATTCTTAAAAAAATATTAATCATTTTGAATTTTCTTCTTCTCTCTTCATTATTTCCTTTCCTCTTTTCTAAATAATCTAACAACCACCACCTTACTCCTGCCCCTCTCTCATCCAGAATTATTTTCACATTATTCAGTTATTATAGATATCATAGTTTCTTCTTTCCTCTTTCCCACAACTGCATAAGTTACGACTCAAGTTTCTACCTCTCCTTCGCATATGCTGCATCTTCTCTCTTCTTTGAGGTAATATTATTTCCCAATATCTCATTACCAAGTCTAAATCTTGTGATTACCTTTTTACTTCCTTGCTACTCCTTACACATAGTAGAGAAAGTATTGAAATGTTGCAGGAAAAAACTGCGAATTTTCAACAGAAAAGCTCATATAAGCAGGCTCGTATAATGAAAAAGTGGGTAAATCTTGCCTCCATATGTATTGTAAATTGCATCCTCTAACATGTTGTGAATCAATGTTTTGTGGGTCCTTGATACAGAAAAATGGATTGGAAGATAAAAATTTTTGTCTCAAACAAAATTCATTCTAAAAAATCAGCTCATTAAAAAAAGCTCATGTAAATGTGTATGGAAAAAAAACTAGTTGTTTTGGGGAAATTTTTGCAAGAAATTAATGATATTCATACAGGTTTCCCACCAACTATGGGCCTCAGAAAACAGGGATAGATCAGAAGGATTTAAAAAATAATTAATTTAATTTTAATTATAATTTATTATTGAAGATCTCAATATGATTTATTTTACATTTGTATTCTCAATGAATTTATGTATTTTCGTTCAAGCAATCCGCCTAATTGAAATAGACGATTAGGTTTTCCTCTCCTAAAAATATGATTTAAATGTAATTTGAAAGAAAAATTGAAAAACTTCATTACCATAATTTTGTATGAACTTTTATTTAACTTTAATTTTGTATTTCACCCATAAGCTGCATTGGACAACAATTAAACAATGGATATTTGAGAAGTTGGTTGTTGAACAGTGGAATGATGGGAAAGATAAGATGAGGCAATTTTATTTAATTAATATTAGTGTAACAATGTTCTCTATGATCAGTAAAGTGGTACATTCAACTTTATTAAGGTGAAGAAGAATGTATACACAGATATGCATAAGGTAATGATACTGTATTTTTGAATGCATTCATACGGCAATATATCGGAAGACCTTGAACTCTGGATGTTTGATTTATATGTGAAGTTATCCTTGCCATTTATATGTGAAGTTATCCCTGTATGATTTGCTAGAAATAATGCATGCATTTATAAATTATATGAGAAAGCATGTGTTATTGTAGCACTAATTGTTCTTCATTTGCTTTCTTCCTTAAATAATCTTGGATTCCTGGTTTAGTTAGTAAACCTATAGACTTGATTGAAACATGATTTCCAAGATTTTCTCATACATTTCCTGTATAGTTAACTCTTTTTCCCTCTCATCACTGATCCTACTTACACCAACACACTCATTCCTTAGTCTTCCAATCTCAGCTCCTGAGTATCCTCTCTGCCTATAACACATTCCCTAACTCTTTCTTTCTTAATCTGACTACTTACTCCCCTCCCCTATCCTTAGTAACTTTTAGCATTCCCATACCAATTCATTTTCCTCACCTTTATCTAATTTGTCCTTGTACTTCATAACTCTGACCTGTAATTTAATGTAAGATTTTTTGAATATTGAAGTAACCAAGACAGTGTGCAATGCCCATAATTGGAATGGATTTTTAGTATTTATTGTATTCTTTTAAATTTCCCCAAGTCTTCACATTTCCAGCATCTTAATATTTACTTTTGTTTGTCATTCAATTATTAATTCATCACTTTTTGTTGTCAGCCTTCACTTTCTCAACAGACAGGTTTACATATATTAACACATTTAAATTTCCTTTAAGTATCCATTTATAGTAAGTACAAAAGAGTATTAACAGGCACGATATGCATATTATAAACTATAATTTATGTTTTCATTTTTAATAGAAACATTTAGAGTATGTTTTAAAATACAAATGTTTGTGTACCCATTCCTAGGCTTTTTCAAATGCAGGAACTAATATTTTTGTTAACTCTTTCAAGCAATTCTACATTCTGTGTAATTTTGTTTATCACATTGTCCCAAACACATAGAAGATAAATGAAATTGAATCTAATTTCACCTCCTTATAATAGTTATCAGAAAAAATTGTTGTATTTTTAATAATCATAGCAGTAGTTAACCTTAATTTTCCTTTGTTTACCTGTTTTCATAAAGATACATATTAAAACATTAAATTTTAAACTCTTCTGGAATGAATTCCCTAGAGATAATGCACTTAAATGAAATATAGTAGCCTAACCGTTCTGATATCTGTACTGATTTTGTGTACATCTTAAAAATGGAAACTGGAAGAAATCTGCGTAATAAAATAATGAGAACTTTACATTTGAAATATTTTTAAAAAAATAATTCAACATGCTGCTGTAAATGAATAATAAAAAAAACCTTGTATATTTAGTACAAAAGATTTTATTTCAGTGCAAATTTCACCATTACAATCTTTCTAATTCAAAGTATGTCTGCTTTGTAACTTTCATCTACACATTCAACATTATGTAGAATAATAATGCATATAAATTGGTCTGGGTAGATGTGATTGATTTTAATTTATAATATTTTTCTTTCAGGTACGAAGCACTTCCTGATCTCATTTATCTTCTCAACTCGCTTGTGGGAAAAAATGGAGATATTCTTATAAAAGGATTGCTTGATGATGTTGCTCCTGTAACAGAAGAAGAAAAGGCTTTGTATAAGAATATTGAATTTGATGTGTCTGAATATTGTTCTGAAGTCGGAGCTAGTTGTTTGCGTTATAACAATGACAAGGTTTGTGAATAATTACACTTTATAATTATTTGTATCCTTATGCTATTTGAATTTTAAAACTTAATTACTCAGAATTTGGTGTAATGTAGCTGGAAACTAAGAAGTTACTTATACTCTGATCTTAAGATTTGTGTTTTGGTTTTGTTTTTTCTTTAAAATTTGGAATAAAAAATATTCTTCATGGTTCTGATTTTATAATTGAATTATAATTTTATAATTAATTTAGGTTGATATTTTGATGCACCGTTGGAGATATCCTTCAGTTTCTATTCACGGAATTGAAGGTGCCTTCAGTGAATCTGGAGCCAAAACTGTAATTCCACGAAAAGTAATTGGCAAATTTTCTGTTAGAATTGTTCCGAATCAAACACCAGAGGGTGTTGAGAAGTGTGTTGTTGAGTATGTGAAAGAACAATGGAAATTACGTAACAGTATCAATTCAATGAAGGTAAGACATGAAAAAATGTTTTCTTTACTTAAACTCTCAAGGAGTAAATAATAATAAATGCTTACTTTTTTAGGTGTATATGGGACATGGTGGAAGACATTGGCTATCAGATCCTGGACATCCCCACTATCAGGCTGCTCAGAAAGCCACGGAGCATGTGTACAACATCACTCCTGATATGACCAGAGAAGGTGGTTCAATCCCAGTAACACTAACATTGCAGGTAGGTTTGGATTTCAAATGTACTTTAACTCAGATTGTGTGGTGATGATGGCAGTGGTGATGATGACCTATTATTATTATTATTATTATTATCATCATCATCATCATCATCATCATTATCATTATTAGTTGCGTGTAGGCTATTGATGACAACTCTACATGTTCTCTTCCATGGCAGAGTCATATTCTATCTCAGAGAATCTGAGAAGAACGTGTGTCGTTATAGGGGTCAGCTTTCCGGCTGTATCCCTTGTAAGACAAGGCTTGAATGAGCTCTCTGTGAAGTGATTATAATTGTTATTATGATACCAATCTCCTGAGGAATTCCAGAGTTACCTATACAGGATGTGAGCAGTGCCCATTAGCACAGACTTTTGTAGCTGGTATGCTGTGTGATAACCTCAAAACAACAATGAAACAAAAGATGGAAATGTAAATGGAGATTGCTATTAGAAGTCACAATCTCTAATGAAGGGAAATGTTATAAATTATCCTTTTCTTTCTTTCTTTCTTTTTGACACATGCTTTGTTTCTACACTTTTATGAAAAAATTACCATTATTTTAATACAAACAAAGAAAGTGCAAATATGTGATTTGTCTGAGTTGAAGAGCAAACCATGGCATATCGTGCAAGGCCCTGTAATCATATCTGTTATTAGGCTTAAGATTCAGCCCACCAGCCAGCTGTCAGCATTGCAGTACATTCACTGTTCCCAAATGTCACAAATGGTTTCCAGAGCCTACAACAGCGCTTGGAGTTTTGGAAATCCATATGAAGTTGTTCAGTTTAGGCCAAGATGAAATCAAAGAATTACAAAAATCACTTTCTACAGGAATCTATGTTTGTATGGTCAAAATGCTAAAGTAATTATTTATCGTTTACCGTATAACAAGAACAACTTGAAGCTGCCCTATTTCTTACCAGTGGGAGATTCAATTTTCAAAGTCCCATTTCGGGTGGCACGTCTACCCAAGAGGTAACGTTCTAGAGACCATTATTGACCAAAGGAACCTTCTAAATACTGGCCATACTACACAATTGTCTCTCACATCAAACACTTTCATCGATCTGTCTCTCTGCAATTCATCTCTCTAATATTATGAGTTCTTGATGATCTGCTAGCAGTGACTAATTACCAATCACTAGTCCACTTTGATATTCCTAATCTTGACATTGACTGCTCATCCCACTGATTAATCCTTCATGCTATTTGGGATGGATTCCAAAAACAAATTCTTATAACCATTCTTCTATTCATTCATCTTCAATCTCAGGCACAGTACAAATGCTTGCTACAGACTTGCAAGGAAGGACATAAAAATATCGGAAAGAGATGTGATGAAATTGAATCCTTGCAAAAACATACTGCAAATATAGTTGAAGATATTTCAACAGAATTTTGAAATTTCCATACTTACAGTGCTGTCCCTGAATCCCTTGCTATGATTTTTGAAGAGATTAAGGAGCATGATACTCACAAAAGAAATGTAATCCTTTATAAGATGCAGGAAGCTGATAGTGGTAATGCCAAGGAGCATGCGTCTCAAGATCTGGAAACTGTTAGAAATGTTTTGAGTAAATTAGAGGTAGATATTGAAGATCATGTGGTGTATACCATGCGATTAGGCAAATTAGATTGTGAGGCCTCTGATCCCAGACCTATAAAGGTTGTCTTGAATAATGCCAACATTGCTAAAAAGCTCCTGAGAAAGGGTAGAAAATTACCTGATAGACTTAAGGTAAACTATGATCAATGCAGAGAAAGGTGTTGAAAAATCTCAAGGAAAAACTGATTGATAAACAGAAATTGAATCCGATTCTAGTTATCAAGTATATTAGAGGTAACCTGTGGATTGTTTATGGGAAGGGAAACAGCATGGAGCAGCAACAAACAGTCGAGTAATTAACCCTAAAATTTTGTATACCAATTTATCATCTCATCCCCATGTTTGGTCAATTTCTCTCAGATGTTATCTCTGTACAACCAGATGTCATGATAGTTACGGAATCTTGGCTTAATTCTAATATCCCAAACCCTTTGATTCATATTCTTGATTTCTCTATCGCAAGGATAGACCAGATAGATGCAGGAGAGGAGTTCTGGTTTATGTCACAGAAAATTGGATCAGTGGTAGTAAGACTAAGGATTTTGAAGACCATCATGTACAAGGGTTATGTAGAAGGGTTATGACTGAGATTAAAGTTTGGGAAATTACAATTTACTATCAGCAGAGTATACAGACCACCATCATCTTATGCAAAACCAAGTTAATCCAATTTTAAACTCTCTGAAAAAATTGATAGGCGTGTGGATTGCATGAACCTGTTATAATTTTCAGAAATTTTCACTTTCTCACTATTGCCTGGACAAGGCATGGAGATACTCAAGGACTGAAGTGGAACAGGAGTTTTTGCAACACTATGTAGATTCTAATCTTACTCAGAATGTTAATGAACCAACATGGTATAGAGGAAACCAAACTCCTGCAATTCTGAATCTAGTGCTGACAAATGAAGAGAATTTTATAACTCCTCCGACGTTGAGACCAAATATTGGACAGAGTGATCGTCTAGTTATTTTTACAACCTTACAAACCGAATGATAAGATAAAGAAGACGTCTAAAGATGTCGGTGTGAAATGAAATTTCTTCAAAGCAGACTACTGGACAGTGATAGAGCATCTTGATGAATACCGTCAATCGATAAAAATGCGAAGTTTATATAATCTCCCAATTCAATAAGATGTTCATTTTCAGCAGTTTGTAATGATTTCCAACTAATATATTTTATAGTTTTTGAAATTTCAAAATGATTTGAAAATGAGTATAGGTGCTGAATAATGATTTTCACTGTATTTAAATCTTCTAGTTTTCGTGTTACAGTTCATAAAACTCTGTATAATATCGCACCATTTCAATAGTCTGTCTATTATGCTGACGTTAAAAGTAGGAAAGTGCAATGATAGTGCGCATTGTGCGCAACGCAAAATCCTTTCTATATGTGACAAACAAACTGTTGTAAATTGCGGGAAAATTGAAATTATACTAATGTAAAAGTGGGGTATTTATAACATTGTGAATATACAAAAACAAATGCGACCAACAAGAAATGTTGTAAATGTCAGGAATATGTAAATTGCAGAATTTTTTATATGAGAACTAATATTTAGCAAATTAAAACCCATACGTGAGAATCTTTTTGGGTTATGTACCCACTTCTGTGTTTTAAACAGAATGCATAGTTTTTTAAAAATGTGTTGTTTCTAGCCTGATAATGGGGCAAATTGAGGCTCGAAATGTTACTTTGTAGAAATATAAATAAATGCATTATTAACTGCATTAGTTTTTTTCAAGAAACTATTCATCCCCTGAACGGTCAAAATAACTTTCCTTAATAAACAAAGTAGTTCCAGCAAATGGCAGTGCATATAGTGCTTATTATTTCCAAGACTTCTGAGATGAATTTTCCATCAAACTTTCGATACTAATGTATGGCTATCAACATTATTATTTAAAAGCTTATAAAAACAAGAAATCGTTCAAATTATGATAGGAGGAGAGATAACAATAATTTAGCAAATTAGCAACCTATTTCTAATCATGGGGTAGCTTGAGTGATGGCAATCTGAAGAATTTATGCTGGATGGACTCAACTTTGTTTATATAGTTTTTATGAAAGAGGGCCAATACTGGAGAAGTATAGTATAGTAGGTATAATTGACAATAGATAAAATATTTTAAAAGTTGGAATATTTGTGTCGTTATAAAACAAAACTTGCGATATGCTTTATCCACCATATATTGGATGTTACTATCAAATTTGAGTTTTGAGTCTAAGGTAACTCCCTGATCTTTAAAATTAGAAATCAAGTTCAACAATGTCCATTAAATACATAATCATAATGCCCAATATTACTCGCTTGAGAGTATCTCATGACTTTACATTTATTATGATTTAAACTTAGTATATTATTCTTGCATCACAAAACCAGAGAATCCACGATCAACTGAAGTGTAGCAAAATCTTTAAGACTTTAACTTCCACATGCAATTCCATGTTGCCAACTAATGGCAAAAATACACCTGAAGAGAAACAATACTTTATTTCATTAATGAACAAGAGAAACAGTGTGAGTCCGTGAAGTAGCCCCGATATCCGTTGATACAAAAGACATATTTTACTTTTTGTATCCTGCTTCTCAATAGCTACCAGTTCATTTCAGGAAACTCCCATCAATACCTATGTGTTGAAGTTTTGATTGTAAAGTGCTATAATCAACAGAATTAAATGCTTTAGCAAAATCTGTATTCACAACATCAACCTGGGACTTTGTTTCTAGTTTCTCAATAATAGATTGCTGTAAAATCGTCAAATTTGTAGTTGTCGGCCTTTTCAAACTAAAACCATACTGTTCGTCAATCAATACTATATTTACTTGCATCATCAGCTTTTCAGTGCCAATAGCTTCAAAGTTTCAAATTTCTTTAAAAAGTTTGTAAATTTCCAAAATGATTTAACATTATACTTAATTTAATTTTTAGAGACATAAACATAACTTACTAGATTGTTTTCTCATAATTTTCTCTAATTAGAAAACTCTAAATAATTCAAATCATTAAAGCATTTTTTAAATTGCACGTGTGCATAATATTTCAATTTAAGCAATTGAATCAAGTTACTGGAATACCAAGGTGGATATACTTTTCTCACTATCAAATTATTATGAAATATCTATCTTAATTAATACCAACCGTTGTTTAGCCAAGACATCTGCTACCAGAATAAGCTCAGAAATAAACCTATTGTAAACATCTATTACCACACCACCTCCTTTCTTGTGATCATTTGCGAAGATAAACTTTCCATTCTATAGATAATGTAATTTGATAATCCCAAATCAGAGACCCAAATACCTTCATTCAACCCTGTCTTGGTAAAAATTAAAAGGTACAAATGTCCAAAATGTCCTCATGAGATAAAATAGATGTAGTAAAAAGTGACAATTTTTTATGTAAGCCATGAACATTTTTATAATACGCAGAGATTTTCGATAATGATTATCTTAATGTCCTTTGATATTAATATACCCTGCAGGATATTAATACAACCTGAAGGAACAGCACTCTTCCTTAGCGACTCACAGGATGACTCCTGTTGTCATTTGTAATTATCTTATTTTAGGGCCTTTCCTCGTCCACTTTTTTAAAGTTTATTTTTCAGTCACCAGTTCCCAAGGGGGGTTTCCATTCTGATTCATTGTTTCCTCATGCTATCGAAAGAATTGCAACAGTTATGAGAGAGCCTGTGAATGCAGAACTCTCCATTGACAACTTCACTATTGGGAGAGGTGGCTCACTGCATCAACTGATGTCGCTGCAATGCCTCTGACCGAGAGGTCCCAGGTTCAAGTCCTGACAATGACAGGATTTTTCAATACTAGCTAGATAGCTAGGTCAATTTCAGTGGTTGTATGGAGGAGAATTCTAGATCCCAGCTGCTCTGATCAGTAGTTCCCTGTAGTTTTTCCAATCAACACCAGGCAAAAGCCGGAACAGTACCTCAGTCAAACGGGCCACGTACTGCATGCAATCTTTCCTTCCGCTTCCTTTTCCTATCCTCACCCCTTACACACTTACACTAACATGCACTACACTACCATATGCCAGGAGACCGGTCAGGAACTTAGAATTTGTCCCAGCAGGAGCAGTGCCCCACTGGTGGGAGATACCTAATTGGGAGTAACTACACTACCCAACGGTAGGTCAGTGCCAGATCTCGCCATCCAGCTGGAGGAAGATCTTAATAGACGATATAAAACTTAATCTTGAGCACAAGGAATTATTTGGTATTTTAAATATAAATCGCTTACCATGAGAGAACTATTGTCACTAACTTACCATTGAACCACATTCATACAATATGCATATACTTCCAAAAATAACTTGCCAAAATCATATAGTATTCCAAAAATAAATTTGTGATTTGTTAAAACAATCCCACCACAAGATATAGAGGTCCTTGCATCCTTATGGGAAATCATAACTTCAAATAAGGCAGACAGAGCTCAACAATATGAGCACATGGGAAAACTGCTTCATAGACATCCTAAACAAACAACACACAACCTTAGGCGCTGAAACCCCAAATCCAAAAACCCAAAACATCATTCAATTCACTAAAGAAGAAGTAAGACAAATAATAATGAAGACTAAAAGCAAGAAAGTGGCAGGGCCAAATGGAATATACAATGAACAGAGAAATACTAGAATCATGGAGAAAATCCATCATATAACTATTGTATGATGATGAAAATGGGATGCACCTGACCCCAACGCTTACAGGGGAATTGCGCTCAAAAGTAATGGTTTCAAAATATTCTCAAAACTAATCGTGGATAGACTTGTGAAAGAGACGAACCACCTAATTCCAGAACAACAGGAAACAGAGAAACCACCCTCCAGGCGATCAGTAATTTATTAGACGAAATAGAAGCAGCCCTGAAACAGCCAAAAGGAATATACTATGCAGTCATTATTAACTACACAAAGGCATTTGACCTCCTGAAGGGTACTGGAAAATCTATCAAACATGATAGGAGAAATGCACATCACAAGGAGAACGTTCTGTCTTACAACAAAGTAAAAATATATGATGGAGTCTGTTTCTCTGAAGACATCGTTCAAACAAACGGAGTCGTGCAGGGGGACCCAATAAGCCTCATTCTGTTCAACATACTCACCACAGGCATAACAAGGATAACAGAGCACAGTCCGGAAGCATTCCTGCACATGTATGCAGATGATATTGTGGTTCCATCAGCCTGACAAGCCTCCAACAAGCCACGGACAATTTAGAAGCATTGGGCAGAAGAAAACTACCTCCAAGTCTATAAAAGCAAGACAGTGCAGATGACCTTTCAAATAGGAAAAATAGCAGCAAGTGAGAAAATAAAATTAAAGAACAAATATCTCAAAACAGTTCAATATTACAGATATTTAGGAAGAACATTGAAAATTCATATCAGACAAAAAGCAGCAACTGCAATTAGAGCCATGTACTCAATAAAAAATACCCACAAACTGTCACTAGAATCAGAAATCAAAATATTTCATGCACTCATTAGCCCAATCATAACATACGGAATACAATTAATATGGGAAAAACTATCAATAGCTGATCTAAGGTCCATAGAGAGAACCAAGGTAAGATTTCTAAAGAGAGTCCCATTTCTTCCAAAGAACACAAAATCAAGATTAGTATATGAACTGACCAGAGAACCAATCTACATCGAGGACTTAAGATACCAATTACTACTACCATCCACCAGGCAAAGTACACAAGTGTTAGAAAAAGAAAAAAGAAGAGAAGAGAAATATGGCCAGAATTGTACTCAACAGATGCCATGATGGAAAGAAAATGGACAGAAACAAACCAGGAATTAAGACACATGACTCATGGGTGACTTGGAAGACTGGCGCCTCATGGGTTTCATTACAAAATCTGTGCAATCTCACATCACCACGAAGTGAAAGAAGACTGTATGTACTCTCGTGTAGTGAACAGTGTGAATGATATCACATTCAAAAACGCAAGAAAAGAACTGAAACAGTGACAATATACCAAAGAATTAAATCAAATTTTTATGCACTTTCGTGTGCACTCCATTATCCGTAACTTCAAATAATATAAGTTAATAAAAATGTAGTCGCACACTTTGTGTACAAGGTGATATAGATGAAACTATAAAACAAATACTATTTTTCACCTTTTTTTCTCACTTCTCTTGTAGGAGGTCACTGGGAAGAATGTTCTGCTGCTGCCAGTAGGTGCCTCTGATGATGGTGCTCATTCTCAGAATGAAAAACTTGACATCAGAAATTATATACAAGGGGTAAGCTGGTTTTCCATTCTTATTAATGATTTTTGTGACTATCAGCTAGGATAATATCTATTTATTAACAGGTCATTTGTATATATTTATTGTTTTACTACTTCATCAGCCATAATCTAATATGAAATAAACAAAATCAATGAAACTCTGTTCTTGCTACAGTGAATGGTTTAATGTAAATTTCTTCCATATTCAGTTAGTATATGCCACCAGAAAAGTTATTATGTATTATAGGATTCAAAATTTATTGAAGGTAGAAGTAGTTTGCTGTGATAAGCATCTCCAAAATATTTTTTTTAAGGGGAAATTGATTACAAGAGAAGAAATTAGATGTTGGTATTTCATTGCCTCCTTTATTTTAGAATGAGTTTTACAAATACACTTTTCTTGACAAGATTAGGATTATAGCTTTATCACAGTATTAATTTATTTAAAATATATTGTTTGCGAAATACGGAAGCATGTAAAATTAGTTATCAGGTGTTGATCAGATGGTGAATGCAGAATGCCATATATGCGTGTTTATCAAACTAGATGTAACAACACCCTGAGAAGTTATCTGAAGATTTATGTGGTGTCTCAAACTGTCTGATATAGTCTGGTATTAATTCGTGATGGACAATACTATAATAATGATTTTCTGTGATGACCCATCTGAAATAAATAAAAAGTAATATAATGGATGGGCGGGATGAAGAAATGCAAGTGAATTTTTCCTTTGTTCTTTTAAACCCTTTCTTTCATTTATTCCATTTAAAAGCATTGTGGGCTCCATCTATCCCCCTTATGCTATTTTCTATAATATGCGTGATTGTAAGTCACAACACAAAGAATTGAATATGACTGTCCCAAAGATAATCTTGGAAACAAAATTATGGTAAATATCTAGAATTTTAATAATCAAAGGCCTCTTCTTATGACTAGCTGTGATTCTAATCTTCATTATTGTGTAAAGGTTACAAAATGTTGTGTTTTTTTAACTGACCATAACATTTCTACAGTTCCACTATTCCATTGAGTATCTTCTGCGCTAGAATATTGTTGGAATTCATAGTGACCATTTGTTGAAATTTCTAAACATACTAAGCAGTTATGTAGCTAGGTTCTCAGGTACCCAGGTGTAGAAGTTTCAAATGAGACTCCTGTCTGCAACAAATGTTCAATTAAGAGTTTGAAATCTAATTGGTGTAAGAATATGGCTGGTGCAATGGGAACAGAGTGCGATTTGTCTTATTCTTTGTTGAGATTGGACTGCGGGAGTCGTTAAGGGACCCTTACTTCAGGGAACCAGTGCAATGCACTGTTTGTACCTCCCCAGATATGTCCCTGAACTTAAAAATCTTCATTTAATAAGATTTGAAATTTTTTTCCTGTTTGAATGGAGTTTTTGTTTATTAGTTTCTTCCTCCATTAGGTAACATGCATATTATGATGATGTTATTAGATGTGAAAAATATTCTAATTTGTTGTATGTTTTGTTGCTTTATATCTAAAAACAATTCATTATATCAGGTTAATTTAATATTTTTGTAATCAACTAAATCTTGATTTTACGAATGAATCGCCTGTTCATATTCAGCAATAGACCCAATTAACACCTCGATCATTGACCTTCAAAATTTCATCAACCCTGTATGGGGTTGATTATAATATAGAATGGGAATGGTTTTACTCCTCTTAAAATTGAATGCTAAAATGGTTTGTTATTCTTATAGAGTGCCTAAGTAGCCCCTTAATGGTTTTAGATACTTTCATTTGAGGGGCAAGGATGTTGCACAAAATATTAGTTCATTAATGTGTCACCATAGGAAATGTTTGTAAAACCCTTGCTATGTTAAACTGTTCTTGAGAAATATTAAATCGGAAGATTGGTAAATTATGTATGTGACCATCTTTTATATGTATTTATAAAATTTATTTTTCTTAATTCAGATTAACCAAGTTTCTGTCTTTCCTTTAATACTATATTATTTAACTATGTTGAATAGAAATTATAAATTTAAACTACCTGCTCTCATCTATGGACATGTCTGTTTCTTATTTTCAGACAAAGTTGTTGGCAGCCTATTTGTATGAAGTTGCGCAGTTGAAGTGATTTTTATTACAGAAATATTGCCTACTTAAAGTGCAATTACAAATATTGATGAAAACTTCTATTTCTAATTGCTTTAATTGAATTACACTGTACATTGCAGTGGCACCCCAGAAACATTATAAAAAAATAAAAATATGCTGCTATATTCTATTAATAACAAAATGTTAAGTATGAAAAAAAATCTTTGGGTAAGGTTAAGAGCAAATTGGTCTTATCAACTAAGATTTAAACCATATATTTTTATGCTTATTAATAAATAATCTTCAAAGTAAAATGTGTTGTATTTTTCATTTTCATATATCTTGTGTGGTGTGTTTCTGTGACGTCAGTTCCAGAGTTAATAGTTTGGGGACCCCAAGCATTATAGTATCTGTCTGGAGATTCTAAAATTTGTAATCTAAAGTTCAGAGAGAGAGGATTAAAAAAAAGTGGTATACTGAGACCTAAACAATTCTACAGTGCAAAACATTCCCTTTTTTT
>BOPP01000291.1:81575-157974 GCA_017312745.1 Gryllus bimaculatus | reverse complement strand
TCAGAGGACACAGTATGGGAGGACTAAAGAAAGAAGATTTATACATGTGAAGATGAAGGTAATGAGAAAAATCATGATTGTTTCAGGCAATGTTTGTCAGATGTGGTTCAGGCAAAAAGTTTTATCATTCTCGTCATCAATACAATGTTCTAGTGAATTAAGACATCTTGAAATTTTATTTTCATTAGTAAGAATTAGCTCCAAATTTTTAAACTTCTCCAGAGGTCTCTACAAAATTAGAGGATTGTCTTATATTCAGGTAAACACAGTAATATGTAAAAAATGCTTTCCTAGCTGACATGAAAATAATTGTAATAAACAAGTATTCACTTAAACTGGAATAAATATTATTGGAGAAATCATTCTTCTCATTGGTGAAAATGAAGTCATCATCCTCAAAGCCTTCATCAAAAAGATGAGAATCACTAAAACTGGAATACATCTGTCTTAAATAGAAGAAATATCACATGCATAGCACGTCAACTAGCTGTTGCTTCCGTCTTGGTTTTGTGGGTTGCCATTGTTTTCTACCAATTGCTGTGGGTTACAATAACATACAACACTAGCGTCATTTGTGGTCTAAAGCTGAACTCTGAATGAATAAGTTTATTAGAGGGTTAACGAGATTATTTTCATAAAAAGCTAAAAAAAATTTCAAATTTGAGTATAACCATTATATATTACTATGCGTGTCATTTGTAAAGATTCCAAATAAAAATTAGTGATTTAGAGAGTTATGATACACAAAATTATGTTAACTATGATGAAAGAATAGAAGCAATACTTTTGAAACTTTGTGAACTTATAGATTTTAATAATTAAAATTCTGTCATAACTATTCCACTTAAAGTTGATGAAAATATGGTGCTGTTGTTAAAATAATGTTGATGAAAAGAAATAGTTGTGTGGCATAGGTTACAAAATAACTAAATATGCTTCATGTGGTTACACACTGTATTCTTATAACACATAAGTGCAAACACGTAATTCAATCACTACATAGTAAATACAGTCTCATTGATGCATGTAGAATGCATGTTCTCTCTTGGCAGATACTGGATCTTCAGAGGAAGATGCTGAATGCACAAAGCTATTTGAAAAAAAAAATAGAAAATTCTTGTGTATTCAAAGAAATGCACAAACAAAAATCTTATCTACCTAAAAAATGTTAGCAGTTATGAAAGCTTTTGGTTGCAGCACAGCTCTTTGAGTCCACATTTTCAGTTCTAATGAGAATCAGTCGACCTCAAATATTAGCCATGACGCACGCACCAAAGGCTAGCAAATTTGACATTTCTTGCATTTGAGAACAGAGGAACTTAAAATGTTCACATGCAAAAAGTGTTGCGCAAAGTTATCAAGGTACAATATGGAAGACTTACCAATATTTTAAATTCAGAGTTACTTCAGTTGCAATCATAAAAATTTAAGAATGTATATAAATATAAATGCAGGCTGTGTCTATACCACTTTCCATCATGCTTGGCCATAACTCTTTTAATGGCACTCAATCAAATTCCTTTCATAGATCAACTGATATGAGATGGATAATCCTTGCTCTTTCCACTTGCTTTTCTGTTAAGCTCATTAATTAACATGTTCCCTGGCCTTATGAAAACATTAAAATATCTCTCTGTGTCCAAACATTCCTGACTCTCAGACAGTTTTACAATAATGTTCTCAAAAATTAAAATATTTTTCCTCACATTTTGGTGTAATTCTAAATTCTATGACCATTCTAGTAAGTCCACACCAAAATCTGTACAGAAATGGGGAGTTGCATGGAAATATATGCTGTAGAAGGTGTAAACATCTGTGACCCACATGTGGTTCAAGAAAGTAGTAAAACCGTAGTGTTATGTTTTGTGAACTACACAGAGAACAGGTCATCAATACACAACTACTCTACCACAAGAACATTCTGCTCCAATTCTACAAATTGATATTCAATTCTTACATTGCATGTATCCCTCGATAGGTGTTGCAGTCTCACGTACTTCCTTTCTCATAGAGAGGAATAATGAAAGCCTTCCATGCACTTGGTGGATCACTTTGCTGAAGAAATTAATTATAAATGGTTGCAAGTTTTGCCACCACACTATCAGGTACTACTTTTAGGAGTTCTACGCTTATATTTCCTGGCCCACGAGCCTTCCTATTCTTTGAGAGAGCCAATGTTGTTCTTATTTCATCTGTAAGGTACCATAAGTGTTTATATGTTTTGCGGCTACTCTTATTGATAGGCTTTTATAAACTGTGTTCTCGCAGTTAAGAGACCTTGAATAATTGAGATTATTCTCAACATGTCTTTATTTTTCCATTCTCATTCTTTTTATAATCTTCCAGGCTCTGTTACACTTAACATCTATGCACTTCCTGAACCTCTACCTTTCGTTTTTGTTTCTGAAAATGCCACAATATCCGTATGATGCTTGTCAATTTCTTTGAGTACTTCTGTACCTTTGGTTGACAGCTTTTGAATATTCCAAGTTCCAATTTTCTTAGTTGTTTTCCTTGCCCAAAGCCGTTGTAAAATGTATCTGTCAGATTTAAAGGCTTTGGTGAGAAATATTGCAGGTGTTTTCTTTTTCCAAGGCATGAGGTGTAGGCCAATAGCCCGTACAGGAGGACCAAGGGATTTTCTTGTGACTTCCCATGCCATAGGGAGGTTGCCTTTACCTGGCTTCAGAGCCTCCCTCCCTGTCTGATATGAAAGAGAAAAAATTAGAAAGAGAGAAAGAAAATTAAGATGAAGGTGAAAAATGAATAACAGTCTTGCCCTCGAAACCTAATAGCATCAGGGTTGAAAACAAAGGTGGTCAATAGGGCAGATGAGTACAATGAGGCACAAATAAGTGGAAGAAATGCATCTTTTCTAGCTGTGAAAGAAGAAGAGGAGTAGGTAGGAAAGGAATTTTTCTGATAGGTCAATGTAGGATGCCACTTCACGTGGCTCCTCCACTAAGGCCTGTACAGAATGGATGACCCTACTGGTACTGTTAACTCTGTCCAATTTGCAATGCTACCCCTGCATTAGCCACCAACTTCATAGATATAGGCAAACCCGCAAGGACAGTTCTACTTTAAGGAAGTTCTATCAAATATGTGTGCATTGATTGTAGTATATCAGATGCTGTGTCTTGCATTATACTTTAATAATTTTTCTTGTCAATTTACCTAACATACAAGATTCACATTCCTTATCAATCTTTGTGTTTAGCAAATCAATTGCAGCATTTTCATTTTGCATTCTTTTTGTCATTTAATCATCAATGTGTGATCCGTTCTTTGATGTATAAATTATTTTTATTATGAAGAAAATATATTTTTATATTTACCCATAAATGACTTGCACCAGAATCCAATAGTCATTTTCTGTTATTAGTACTAATTGTAAAATTATTATTATTACAATTGTTGATTGACAAGAGCTAGTTTTCTCTAAATGTTTATTCATATGTTTTTGGTTTGATATTAGCGATGCTTCATTTAGTTAGCCCTTTATATGATTGATTTTTATATTTTCCATTATTATTTTTATACCAGCCTATAGATCTATGGCCAATTATTTCACCACGAAAACAATATCGTTGTTTTTGTCTTTTATTCAATGACCAATTTTACTTCTTTTCTTTTGTTAAATAATTCTACAGAATATAGAATTTTTTAAAAAATTTAATTCATTTTAAAATGTGTTATGGTTTTTCTTAGTTTGACATTATCATCTTACTCTCTCTTTAATCCTTCTAACTGAAACAATTTCTTCTTCCCATTTCGGTCAATTTTTTCCTTAGAGGTCATCCATTAATTACATAAAGCAAATTTGGTATATTTTCTATACCCCACTTCCACCTGTAAAGCACTGTTAAAAGCCTCAGCCCCCACTAAATGAGTACTTAATGTTTGCATCAACCCCTTATTTATAAAATGTAAAAATAAATTATATAACAGTAAAACAATTTGTATTAATTTTATTTTGTCTACATATTCAAATTTGTAATGATTAAAGAAATTCATTATTTGATATGTAAATTCGAAACAGTCTTTCTTGCTCATTAACTAGTATATTTGTGGTTTCTTTTTTGTCAGTTCACAACTTTCAATAAATATTGAATTTAGTTTCTTTTTACACTGTGTGAATAAAGAAGAGATAGGAGGAAATGGAAGAGATAGGAAGAATAAAGAAGAGATAGAAATGAAATTCATTGTAGCGCTATCCCCAATTTTAACATGCAAAATGCAATATATTGAAAACTAACTACTTCCTTCCTTGAATTGTGCATGGCCAAGGGATATAATCATGCAGTTTACTACAGAAGTTTGCGAGTTCAAAAAAATCTGCTTTTGTGCCTTGTGCTGGCATCTTTTAAAAGACCTCTTTACAAAAAAAATCAAAATATCATCATGCAATTACAGGTAATTAAAACATTAATTTAAACTAAATCATTTATGTCTATTAAATAAAACCTAAACGTTTCCAACTGTCAGAAATAGTTAGCAATGGTAGCTGAACTTAACAATAATGAGTGTGGAGGCGTTTTTAGGGAAAGAAGGATTAGGTAAAAATATTTCTCTCAACAAGCAGAGCAGATGCCCTCATAGCATAGCAGGGAGTTACCAGTACTAATTTAATTGGATTCTTGAATATATTATAGATCAGTTTTGAACATTATCCATGTAATGTATGAAATGTAAAAGATTCAAGTAATATACCATTGATGAAAAAATACTTCCTTTTATTACAACAATGTACATCATCACTTTTTAATTGATATATAATTTTTGTCTTAAGTCTTGTTTAAGACTGAATAAAAGGGATTATTTCTGTAAATATTGACAAATTGAAGTAATAAATGACATCATTACATAACAATAAGCTAACTCCCCCTACCCCTTTGTAACAATGTACAACATTGCCTCACCCCCACCCTCTCACCTTACGCGTTATGGAATGCGACACCTGTCTTCAAACTTTAAGGCTCTGTGCGTGGCCAGGCGCTCTAAGAGAGGCTTCTTCCCAAAAATAAATCTCGTCAGGAGACAAGCTTGCACTCTCGTGCGGCACCCGATTAATCCATCGGTTTATGCGAGGTATTTCTTCCGGCCATCTCTTGTGGTTGTCGGTCACGAACACCCTGAATAATCGTGATAGTTCGCGCATGACTCTCACACTGAGGTTGCTCTGCGGATGTCAGATAGACGAGAAGATTACGCGAACGCCTAATCCTTCTAACGTAGAATGCCAGAGGTTCCCTGTGAATTGCGTAGTGTGATCTAAGAGTACTTTCTTACTTTGCCCGGCCTCTTAAAAATACTCCCGCGCCTGTTTCCTCGAACAGTTTTGTGCCGTGGGCCTAGTGATGGGGTATGTAAACGTGAGTTTGGAAAACGCATCACATACCACCATCACGTGTTTATAACCGTAGCGGGCTGTAGGCAGTGGCTCGTATAAGTCTAGACAGACTAAATCAGCCGATTGTACGTCTTTTCTTTTCTCTTTCACGAAACTTCCCTTTCACTACTATGTACAACTTACTCAGTACTACTAATGTTCGGCCCTAAGATGCCATCCTGATTGAGGTTTTTCTGGGTTTACTCAGTCGCTTAAGGCGTACGCCGGGATGGTCCCTTGTCTTGCACTTCCAGACGTAAATGTACAGGTTGTCCCGCCTCTCGGTCTCTCTTCTTTCTCCTCCTGTTTTTCCTCTTCATTTTCATTTACGTTTCTTTTCTCTTATTTTTCCTTCTCTTCCACTTTTCTCCGTAAATTGATGATGATCGGCACTAAGCCGCTATCCTGAGTGAGGTTTTCTGGGTTTATTAAATCGCTTAAGGCGTATGCCGAGATTGTCCCTAGATTTGTTCTTCCAGACGTAAATGTACAGCTTGTCCTCCCCTCTTAAAATGTTACTACTCTTATGTATGTAAATTCAGAGGTTAGTCGAAGAGCAGGGCTATGCCCTGAGCCTCGCCATTAATAAAGACACTTATTATTATTATTATTATTATTATTATTATTATATTTATTATTATTATTATTATTATTAGCAATCGTTACTAATTTTTCTGGTCATTTTTTTCCAATAAGCGAACGCTTGAGCGATGGCTATAATTTTCTTACTGCCGTATTGCCCGTACTTCTGACGCAAATGAAGCGTCAGTTTCTTGGTAATAGTGGTCGGAATCCAAATCCTGTTTTGTGGTTCGGGCTCACTCGAGGTCTTGAATAAAATTAAATCAGCCGATGACTTGAAAGCAGTATCGTTGCTCTGGAACTTGGTGTATAAGCTGTCGTCAGCACTTAATTCGCCTTTCAAAAATCTCTTAACCCTGCCTATTATTTCGTCCTGCTCTTGTAGTAATTTTAAATTTGAGGTTCGCATCTCCGGGATGGACTCGACGTTAATTTTAATGGCATTCATCTGAAAATTCTGCCTGCTGTCTCCGCAACCGTTCTCTTTCTGTGATAGCCGGCTCAAATAATCCGGGGAGACGTTCTCGGTCCTTTTGCGATATTGAATCGTGAAATCAAATTTCTGTAACCATAATGCCCATCTTAGCGTTCGTGCAGTGGCACTTATTTAAGAACGTGAGAGCGCGATGATCGGTAATGATTGTGAAGTGGCGATACTGCAGGTACCCCTGTAATTTCTGTAAGGCCCAACAAATAGCCAAAGTTGTTTTTTTTCAGAAACTGAAAAATTGAATTCACTAGCACATAAAACCCTGCGCGCCAAATAAATAGCGCTCTCATTTCCGTCTCGTCCCGTTGTGATAAAACGGCTCCTAGATCGTAAGCGCTGCTATCGGCGTCCAGAAAAAATGGCAGGTTAAAATCAGGGTGTGCCAATTCAATGCCATCTTTAAGCGCCTCCTTAAATTAAATAAATGCGTCGTTGTGAAGACGGCTCCATTCCCACTTCTTGCTTTTCTCTGAGGAGTTCGACCAGCAGTGCGATGGTATCGGCGTAATTCTTAATGAATCGTGCCTGATAATTACAAGTGCCTAAGAAACCGCTTAAGTTGCTTAATGTTTCTCGGTGGCCTAAAATCTTAAATAGAACGTTCTTTTCCCGGGTTTATTCGAATTCCCTGTGTGTAAACAATGTAACCTTAGAAATGGATCTCCTGTGTGCAGAATTGGGATTTCTCGATGTTTAGTTGCATGTTGTAATCCAACATAAGTTTGAAAATTTCTCGGAAGGGCTCGAGATGCTCTGAGAAAGATTGCAAGATGATAACTGAATCATCGCGTTACACATTTCTTCTCGTGATCCGGCAATTTGTGATCCAGACACCTAATAAATTCAGTAGCCCGAATTTCGGAGTCCGAAAGGAGTGCAACACCAAACATAACTTGAACCATTATACAAGAATCCTGTGTTTCTGGTCATCGTGATGAATTGCGATTTGCCAGTATGAAGAAATGAAATCAATAGCTGAAAAATAATTAACTCCATGGAATTTCCCTAAAGTGACGCCAATTGGTACGACTAAATCGTGATCAGGAATAGTGGCCTGATTCAACTTCTTAGCATCAAGACAAATGTGAACACCACCATCCTTCTTCACAATCATTAAGGGATTGATGTAAAGCGTAAAAGCCCTCTTAATAATACCTTCTGCAATCGTGAAATTGTCTTATCTACTTCTGCACTCGAAGCAAATGGAACAGGATATTATTTATAAATTTAAATGGTGAGTGATCGGTTAATTGAATACGAAAGAGAAAATCCTTAATGGCCGAAGAAAAATTTCAAAATTATTGAGCAACAAGTCTCGTAAAGCACCATTCTCGGTTTCTGACAGACAGTGGTTGCGATCAATATATCGGGTATCAATATATTCTTCCCTGTATCTCGCCCCTATTTAAGCTGTCAATCCTGAAATCATCAGTGATTAATTCATTATTCTCGCCGCTGAACGGCATTAAAAACGACGGTTCGAACCTAAGCCCCTTCTCTCTCAAATCTACGCAAACCTTTAGCTCACCCAAAAAAACAACACCTAAACTTAGCTCTGTTTTGTAATGGGATGTCTTTTCTTCCTATCAGCTCCAATGACGCAATTTTTCAAAAGGGGAAACTCGGGCAAATTTGCGGGTTCGCTCTTTAATTTTAAAATTAAAAATTTTTGAAATTGCTGATACTTCGCTCTCTGAATCAACTACAATATCAACTGGCCCACCTTCGCACTCTGCTATGATAATCAGACCAGGGCCGGATTTACCTACAAGCAAAACAAGCAGTTGCTTGGGGGCCCCCATTCACCAGGGGCCCCGCGTTTCGGAAAAATACGCATACTATATTTTTTTGTCTGTGAAATCATTGTTTATCAAGTAGTCTACTGTGTAACAAAATGTACAATTTCAAAACATTTTTAAAAATTATTTATTACATGTTAAATTAGTCTAATATTAACTGTACTTTATTTCCTTTACTTATAACTAAATATGTAATTTTTTTGTTATGTATGTATTTAATGTAAAAAAATGTAACACAAGTAAAAATTTCTATAAAAAATTGTGTTTTCATTTGTATCTGTACAGAAAGTACTTGTACTATAATACATTTTTTATTTAATAAAGATGGAGCTATTTTTTCGGGGGGGGGGGGGCAACACAATTTTGTGCTTGGGGCCCCGCACTACTTAAATCCGGCCCTGAATCAGACACTTCCTAGCTCTAATATGATCGCCACCGCGACCCGTTTCCTCGATTAATTCAATTATGACGGTCCTAATTAGTGACATCTCTACCGCACACGCGTTTCGTCCTAAAAGCCGATGTCTACCTGCTTCGGACGACAGCAGCTTTCCGGGATGCGCGCACTTCTGCCCTCCGCCTGCGACGCGGCATTGCTTCTTCGCTCGTCCCAGCGATTTCCTGCGTCGCGGCGATCTCTCGTTGCCCCCGTTACGATCGGTTGAATAGTGAAGTAGGATGCAGTTTGAAGGATAAGTTGCTCCCGAGTTGCGAAATAGGCGAGGAAAAAATATGCATCAGCTCAAATTGAATTAAACAAGTTAAATATCGGGAAAAGTTAGTTTCATGCGTTATAATGCTTTCCGCTCGGCTCACTGGATTCATATTGTGATGAAACACCCAAGCAAGACATTCGCACAAGACAGCAGACGCCACGCTAAAGGGATCTAGCGACCACTAGCGACTCTGACACACACTATATACGAGAAGGGACTTCCCCGTCTGTGACTAACAAACCACTCTTTATTCTAGATGACAAGATATTCGAACAGGGGAAGCTGAGAACAGGACACACAAGCTGAGACGTATAGAAATTCGGGATTCACCCTGCACGTGACCAAACAGACGAATTACGACTTCACTCGACACAGATCCAATCAGACTGACTAGTCTGAACACGTGACGAGAGGGAAGATGTGTGCAGATGTGAACCCGTAGACGAAGGGACAGAAGTATACGGAGAGCGACTGGAGGCGGACGTGTTCGGGAGAGAAAGACACGGACGAGACCGAAGACCTGTGCGACGTCAGACATGTGCGCCCCAAAACGCGCCGGGAATTGAACTGTGGACGCGGAAGCGAAGCTACTCACTCCGGTAGCTAGCGGGGCCGCGCCAATATAAACAAACGGCGCCGGTGCGTGCCTTCGCGCTCGGAACGGCCCAATCGCCACAGACTACCGGCGCCGTCCCACGAGCCCGTTCCAGTTGAGGAAGGGCGTTGACCCCTTGCAACGCCTTCCGACCGTCGCGCAACTTGGCAACAGCAACTCAACCAGTGGAACTGTGGCGTCCGCGCGCCTAGCGGACTTCTCTCATTTAATAAATGTGCTTGAACTGAACTCCATGATGTCTTTTTAAAACAAGGCAATCCCCTTTGCATTTCTCTAGCCAAGCAACCCTGAAATAAACCCGCCCTGATTCGAGCTCACTTCAAATCTGTGCGGGATCGGGTCCGTGAAGCTGCGCGATCCTTGCCCCGGTCGCGAGGGAGCCGCGGGTTGTCGCCGAAGGTAGCGGCCAACAGGCCAGAGCTTCCCCTGACCTGACGAGAGTCGGCAGCTACATTTGGCTCCGAACCGGGTCACAAACTCCGCCACGGTCACGCGTCTTATTCACTTAAACATAGTTAATGAAAAAATAGTTTCTTACTGTCATCAGCAAACAATAACAATGCAGTATCGTAATTTTGTGTTTAGTAAAACAGTATATTTGTGATTATATCGTAGCAAAGAGAATTACATTATTAGCCCTACTAGCAATTATAATATTTAGTGTCCAAATGAAATGTGAATAATTCGTTGTAGTTTCATATTTCACTAGTCATGTATCGATAACAAACATTTCCAATATAATACTAAAGACAATATTATTTGAACTGAATACGACTCTTCGATTGCTCTTTCAATTTACGCGCTATGATTTGAGTTGCACATTCTCATTGGTCGTCCCCACTCCTAGAAAATGCCTCAATTCAAATTTCTCCGCATTTGCACTCGAGTGACTCGCGCACGACTCTCGAGTTCAGGCAAAGTGCAAAATGCTGTGTAGGCTTGTTTTAGAGGGTGTTGATTGATTTCTTCAGGGTTGAACTATCACCTGTGGAGAGGCACGTCATTGGCTTCAAACCACTACACAATACTTTTATACTAACCGCAAAAGACTAGGCACTGTTCACATCCTGTGTAGGTATTTCTAGGATTCCTAGGTCCTTAGATAGAACCCAAATCTTGAAGGAGTAGCAACCAGCTAAAGAGCTGTGAATTGCATTAATAATAGCAATAATAATGATAATAACGATAATTTGTTTTTCAGGAAAAATGTATTGAAGGGATTTGGATTAGATAGTCTCATGCCGAGTTTTGGCAAACATTTGATATTACCTTCCATATGGCCCTCAGCCTTCCATTTTGTCTCTGCAAGAAGTTTAGTAGACAGTTTGTGTTTCAAATGGCAGAGTAATACAGTAAATTCAATTTCAAGGATGGAGAATAACGCAGCCAGGTTATGGAAGCAATATAAGCAAAGACGTGAATGGTAGATTACTTAAATGGGAAATAGAAGTACAGTTCAAGTTTTGAAAATGTAGAGAATTAATGTAACAAACACAAAGTCCAATTTGTTCAATTTTATTTTTCATTATAATAAATAAAATATAATCTTCTTGTGACATTTGTAATTTAAGTAAGGAATATATACAATATAACTTCCAGTTATATTTTGCCATTATTGTAATATCAACAAATAGTACAAAATAAATAAAAAGCAGTCTTTTTTTCACTTTAAAGGATATATGTAAATTGTACATGAAAAACTTTTGACTCAACACTGCAACATGTGGTTCTATTTTCAATTGAGTTTTATGTTGATTACCTCACTTTTTTCTTTCTTCCTTTCTTTCTTTCTTTCTTTCTTTCTTTTCCTTCACAACATTATTACTACTACCACAACTACTAGTAGCACTATGTTTACTTTTCTTTCAGTCTTCTAAATTTTTTAAATTTGAAAAGACATGTTTGTGTGTGTGCTTTTTAAAGGACTTTTACTTTTTCAAACATATTCCCTTTATTTTATCTCTGAAAGTACTGAAAACTTAATAGATCTCATACTTTTTCCCCATCTTCAACTACTATATAGTCAGTAGTTGAAAATAACAAACTTAATAATATACCACCATACCAACACTACACTGAATGTGGAATTGTAATGTGTATATTTATCATTATTTATAATTAATTATTAAGAAATGCAAGAGGACCTGTCCTATTCACTTATGAAGTGCACATTTTATCTTGGAACTACCAAGAGAGAGAGAATCAAACTTTACTTTCTCTTACATTTGAGGATATTCCTCCAGGTTATTATATGATGAGTCTCTAGTGAACAGTTTGTTTGGTTTTGTTCACAAATATTATTGAAATTCAACCATTTTATTTAACGTTTTTTTTCCACACTCATCGTACAGCAACAAGTTTCCATCGCAAAAGAACATAAGCTGCAATTCGTAACAACACCAATATAACAACTAGAGCAAGAACATCATTCCAAAATTGATCACCTTCCATTGCAATTTCTCTCAAAAACTTTGTAGGGTAACGGTAATGGCAATAACCTCGCTTGCATGCTAAATTGGGTCGATCTAGTCCATAAATAGCACCTACATAACCTTCGAGACCATATCGTAAATAACTAATATAACTTCCCCATTTCAAATAAACGGGTAAATCTCGCAGACTCACACCAAAACCAGCAAACATCATCATTGGTACTGAAAGTGTTGGCCCAAGAAATGTTCCATTCTGAAAATTATTCATAACAAGCATTTTATTATTGATAGTTTCCATTAGTAAATATTTATATTATTATAATGTCTCTAACTAATACTTACCACAACATCAAAAACTGCACCAATCATCAATCCAAAACTTTGTGCCACAAAAACTACCAGCATGCTGATTGCAAAAAACATTGAAAATCGTTGTGCATCAGCGGGCTGATCACTCATGAAATATACCAAAAATGAAAATAATATACAACCCAGGATCTAGACAGAAAAGAAACTCATATACTAATAATAAACAAAAATAAAATATTTCAATTTCATCATGAAACTTACTGCAACAGGAAGATCCACAATGGTAATAGATATATAGTAGGACTTTAGAGAATACCAACGGTTGAAATGCTCTTTTTTTAGTATGTTCATCTCCATAGGAACTGCAAAAAAGCAAAGAGGAAATAACAGTAGGTATTTGTATGAATGTGAATCTTTCAGAAATGAAATTACCAAGGAGACATGTCTGCAGTTGCAACATTAATATTCCTTCATTTTCATTTAGCCGTTTATAATGAAAATAAGAACATTCAGTTTACATTCCCATAAGCTGAAGTTATTCTGGTAAATTTCATCTATGTGTTTTAAATCTTATGAAAACCACCAGCAAACAAAATTATATTCTGAACACACAAATCATGCAATAAAATATTCTTTAACGAACTTAACATTTGAACTTTTTTAAAGAATATGCATAGTTATTTCATAATTCAAAACTTACATGTAAGAATAGTAAGCATCATTGTTGTCATCATGTGATGCATAAGTATTCCAAATAGTAGATTGTAATTGTCTAATACCCGTGATCCTTCATTACCAGCTTGGATGAACAAAACTCCTAACATAATACCTGTCAAAATATTCACCAATATTCGCATGTGGGTCAAAGTCTGAAAAAATTCAAATCGAGTGCATATTGCTAGATTAAAAACTATGTATAACATTCCTATGTATATAATATGTTCTGTATCAGAATGTGTCACAATTTTATTAATTTATTTAATGTTAAAAATAGTAAAAACTGAGTATGTTTAGGAGGGAGAAAGCATATATTTAGTGTTCAAAAGTAATGCAAGGGATTGTCTCATCATTTTTTCAATGGATGAAGGGAAACTTAGATAAATCAATACACCACAACAAATCAAATTCAAAACAATGCCACTATAAGATTTTTAACATTTCCCTTTTTTCAGAAGTTAGTTTTCAAACACTTACTGCATCACGCTTGGTTTTTAAAAATCCTCTGCGAAGAAGAACTCTCACTTGATTCATCTGAGAAGTTGCCTGTAGTGACTGTGGTAATTTGGGTGTGTCAGGTCTCGGGGCTGAAATTAAAAAATTGTGATAATGCATTCATTGTGATCTATTTCTATGAAAAATTTGTTAGGCATTTTTGTAGTATTGAGAGAAAAATATTAAAATTAATTTGAGTGGATTACAGTTATTAAAAGGTCCACAGAGAGAATTAGTTGAATCATGCATATGTAAGCTTATTATCTTCCTTATTGTGGGAAAATGAGAAAAAGTAGGCTGCAGTTTGTAGTAGAATTGTGCATAGTATTAATTTGACTATTTTTAATTGGCAAAAAAAGAGAAAGAGAGGAAATTGCCCATAAAGACACAAAGTTATTTATCATTGAACATAATTTTGAAAGTGCTGGACACCTTCAAATACATTAAAAAAGGAACATTGCTAATACACATTATTTGGGCATTAAAGGAATCAAACTTACATGAGCCAATGAGAGCACAAGAGGTCTAACTGCCATTACAATGATTACAGTAGGCAACTCTTGCTCTTGCAGCAGGTTGCTGTTAATCCACCTGTGCTCTCAATGCCTCATTTCATTTGTTCACAGTGTTCTGCATTTTAACAGTAATACCTATAGACATGGCTGGATTAATATTTTCAGGGGCTTTAAGTATGACTCGACTAAGCTATCTTCAATGATATTGAAACATTGGACATACGTTTCCAAAATCTATATGAAAATAAATGTGTAACATTTTGATTTACGAATTTCATATTAACATAGTATACATAATATATACATACATGTATGTTTTGTAAAATAATTTTGTCTATAATTTTGTTAACCAATTTTTTTTCAGAAACATTTATTTTTTGAAATCTGAATTAATTATTTTTTAACGTTGATGACATAGTAGTTAATAATTATTTTTGTGTATTTATAAAATCATTTTAATTGATTTATTGAGGGTTCTCTAATAGGATAAAAATGTTTAGTCTATTCATGTATTTAGCTTCTCCTGTGTAAAGACATACATGTACATGTACATTATAATAAACATTACATTATACAGTTAAATATATGTACCTCGTTTTGGTTTATGGTATGCTAGTTTTTCAGGATTTTTAAACCACTGTAAATTTCGACCATTTTCTGAACCTTGCACCATTTTATCAATTTCATCATCCCCATAGTCTCCACAAGCCAGCTCAATAACTAAACAAAACAAATTAGTCATTATTGGTTGTTAATAAAACAAAGTTCATTACAGAAACTGTCTTAGTATATAATATTAGAGTTGAAGAGAATATTACAGTATATAATATAGTATAGTCATATATTGCATAATACAAATTACTACTATACTATTATATACTCAGTATATAATTAGAGTCGAACAGAATGTTACAAGAACAGTGTTAACTTGTTTTGGTACTAAAATTAAGAGTAAAGGAATTTTTATGATTCACCTCAATGTTTTTAATGTAAAAGCTAAGCAAGTACCATCTAATTCAATACAAAATAATACTAATTAATACTTTAATATTTATTTATTAAAATTTTTATAAAATAAAGTTTTTAAATAGGTTTAAAATTTCCAGATTTAATAAAAGTAGTGGTGCCACAACAGTATTTTTCACATTTTCTCAATTTTTTTGTAACTTTGCATTTTTTTAATTTACACATAGTTCAAAAATGAAACTGCACCATATTTTAAAGTGTTTGGGGAAAAAATTTAAAGAAAAAATTTGGAGCCATTTTTTGAGGAAAAACAATTATTAATTGAATTAACTTCAAGCAGAAATTATTTGTTTAAAAAAAAAATTTCAATACCTTATTTCTTAAACAGATTTCATCCGTGACAAACTATCTCTATCTTCAATATTGTATTTTGCCATGTTCATTTTTGACATTCTCGAAAATATAGATAGTTCACCGAAAGGGTGATTTTTTTATAAAAGTACTTCACTCTGCTCAAGAAAAACTTTATAGGAAAAAAATTGAGCATTTCTTGAGAAAATAAGTGTTTAAAAATTGACTGTTTCACACAACATTATGCGGAAACTACATTTTCGAAAAATTGTACATGATCCTACTTAAAGATCTGTTTCTGAACAGATTTTTTAAAATCTCTCTTCAATATTGTAGTGGTACAAAGTCGCTGAAAAAATTTGAACATCTCAATTTTCGAAACAAATTGGAGTCTTTGAGACAATTTAGATGTATCCTCACAAATAAAAATGTTTGTTTCAAATTCGCGGAGGCTCGAACTCGGCTGGATCAAACAAGGAATATCAGTTTTGGAGAAAACTGTCTGAATGGTTTATATGACGTTGACCTCAGGCAGATGGACTGTCACCTATTTTACCGTTAACCAATTTTTCGGTATCAAGCACAATTGAAACTGGATTCTGACCACACGTGTTACATGTTATATATATTGTATATAAAGCTGTTTCGAAAAATTGAAGTCAATTGCTTGGTGAAATAAGTTAGTTTTTGATGCAAGAACATCGGCACCAAGAAACCTTTTATATTCAGTTTATATTTAGTTTTGTAAATAATTAACGTTAAACTTTTGTCTAAGTGCTTGTGCTCGTGTAACTTGGGCTATGGCAAGTGAGCGAGTTGTTTCACCTCGCGTTAGAGCTGGCCACTTCTCTGAAAAACTCAATTACTAATATTATCCGAGAAGCCGCGGTAATGAGCACAAGGCAAATTCGCTCGATGTCAAGGCATCACAGTTCCTCGTTTAGGGAAAAATTCATGCGGAGAGATTACGGCTTTTCCATTTCCACCCGATGCAGCATTTGCGCAGAAGATACGTATAAGGTCATTTTCAATTCTCTAGCCATTCCCTTCGCAAACGCAAAGGTAAAGAAAACCAGGGATTTTGTTCTTTGGTCAGCTGGAGCGTGTTTTACAAGAACTGACTCAATTTGCATGTGAGGGCCGATGAAAAGCCTCATGTTGCACTTAGTGAAGCTTATCAAGAACAATTTTCGGAAAATGTATCGGTTGGCATTGTGGATAAATTTATCATCGGTCCTCATTTATTACCCGAGCGTTTAAGACGAGTTCAGTATCTGAGTTTTATAACTCAGGTACTCCTAGCGCTTTTGGAGCTGTGGTTAATGAACGACCGCGCTTATACTTCCGAAGTCTAGGATCGTGATGACCTTCGGCGCATTGAAAGCGTGGCCGCAGAAATAAAGGTACATTCCGGCAAAGTTGTGCGCGTCACAGAGGCCGTGCGGAGCAGATGCCTATCTTGCGTTCGCGCAAGAGGACCCTATTTTGAACACTTATAAAGCCATGATGTGAAAATGCGAAATTTTGACTGTATAACATGATATATAAATAAGATTTATGTACTTGTTCAACATCAGGCCCCAGAAAAAGTCGCAAATATTTCCCGGAGAACTTTATTACTACTTACGTAGTGTAGAGAATTATTTACTAATGTAATTATTGTATTTTAATAAATTTCTATTTTTGCGCATAGATTGTGAATACACAATTGTGAAACGTCTTACTCTATAATAAATTATCTGCCGTTAATAGTAAAAATGTGTGAATTAATATCAGCACATTAACTTATACTTACCGTAGTCAGCGGGATTGTGATACATTGGGCAGGGTAGGTCGATACTTTCTAAAAATGGAACCAACTTGTCTGTGGCTCCTTGGTATAAACATTCTCCTTGAGACAGTACATAGACTTGATCAAATAATTGGAAGAGTGATGCACTTGGCTGATGAATTGTGCATACTATGGTACGACCTTGACGTGCCAACACTTGTAGAAGAGACACACACTGGGTGCACGATGAACTGTCTAATCCACTGAAATGAAATGAAATAAAATAATGATTATGAGCAAACAATGGAAATGAAAGAAAAATATTAAACTCTCTAAACGTTCTCTTTAGACTTTGTATCTCATTTTCAGTAGGCAAGATCTATTTATTCATGAATTATAAGTACATATGTGTATATTACAAACACATGTAAGTCAGTAGCGAAGCGTCCAGTTATCGATAGATGCGGCGAAGATCAAGAAAAATAATAGAAACGCGTTTCAAATATGTTTTGATTTATTTAGCCAAAAAAGAAAAGAACTGTAGTATTTATCAATTTATAATCACATTTAAACAATATTAGTTATGAAAAGTTGGTTAGCCGAGAAATAATCAGAAAACAATGAAGAGATTGCAAAAGAATCGCCAATACTAATGCATTGAATTGAAAGCCCGGTGCCCGCTCTCAGAGACAACTGACTGCAGCGGTTCGTATCCTTCTGCACGGCGATTAGCGCTGTTAATCATCTATGCGTTCAGAGAATCTCCGCTGTTCGGCGGTTTCCAGCCATGGCTGCCGTTACCGCCATTCGAACTCTGGAGTGTATATTTGTGAGTGAAACAGTGTGATGAATGCGCCCTGATATTTGAGAGCTTTTACCGAATTGTAATTGTGTTATCAGTGTTCTATTAAGGAAACCTGTAAGAAGATATCATAGTTCCGTTAAGAGAAAAAAAGGCTCACATATTCGAAGATGCTTTTGTCGGTTCAGAAAGGCCAACCCAGCCCTTCTTTATTACATTCGAATCTAACATTTACTACAAGCAATACAATTTACAGTAGTCAGTTTATAGTGTCTGGATATGAGGTAAACAAATGGCTCCGTGGAAGTGAACGTCAATGCTCTTTTGAAAATGAAATGCTAGGCCAACAAAAAACGCCAGTAAAAATGTTAGGGTTTCTGCTGAATTTTATAAATTAACAAACCCTTACAAAATGAGCTAAAGTTGACAAGCAGTCAGAATAATTCCTGTCATATTGATCGTAATCCAAATAATTTTAGTACTCCCCTACCCCACCTCAAACATAAACTCCCATCTTACGTGCGTGGTCACAGGAACAAGAACCGAATTATTCTTCTGCAATTGTAATATAGACTTAAGGAGTCCAAAATATTTATTACCATGAACGTGGAGAAATAATACCATAAAAATGTTTAAGTATTTAAAAGATGAAACATCGTACGAAAAATATTTCGAATAGTACCCCATCTTCCAGATGCAGAAAGATATTCGAATCATCTTGCAATAACTATGTAAAAATGCAATGCTTCGCCACTGATATACATTCTTGTAGTTGACATCTTGCAATGACATGTTTGTTTGTTTGTATGTATGTAAGGAGGATATACATCAGAAGCGGGATTAAGGAGGGAAACTGTCCCTGTTGGGGCAAATTTAATACATATATATTTCATTTCGCAGATCTTCAGATTTATATTATAAAAGATTTACTTTTTTCTGTATTTTGAGAAAAAATAACCTCTATACAGTATTTGCGTAACTGTGAGTGTGCGTGACTGCGTGTGTGCGGATCCGTCACTCACTGTTAGAACACTTCGCTCGCACCAATCTAAACGAATCAGGTGTCATTCGATGCGTCTCGGTCTCCCGGAGTGGAACTGATAATTTGTTTTTGGATTTGTCCCGAAGATTCTAAAAAATTGCAAAAACTTGCCACCCAAATAGATCTATGTAGGTTACATTGAATGAAACAAGGGAATAGCCGCGCGGCATATTTCGTTTAATTTGCATCCATATTAACGTATTTTTAAAAATACATATGCAAAAACCTACGAACATTATTGCTTGGAACTTATTGAACTTTAACTTCACGTAAATACCGACAAAACTAAACTGAATAATGCTACAGACGCACCTTTACATTCTTAAGATGGCTCCACACATTCAGAATTCGCCGAGTAGCGAGGTACCGCTCGCGCAATCCCCAACAGCTGATGTGTTCGGCGAATGTTCGCTCCCTTTGTGTGTCCTAAAGACTGACCCGCGATGTGTAGATACGCGGTGGGCGAATACCGAATATTTGGCGCCCAACGAATAGCAAGCAACCTGTCTCCACTACTCGGGATTCGCCGAATACTGTATGTGTGACACCGCCTTTACGTTCAACTTCTTCCATTTACAGTCTTAAGTGTGCAAATACCGATTTCCAAATGAATGTGATTAACAACTTATTCTTATTAAAACGTAATAACACCTTACATTAACTACAAAATGGTAGACTTTTTTAAAATTTATTCTTGCTTGGCCATTGGCCCTCTGCAGCCGCATACGATACATACATTAATAATATTTATATACAAGAATAATTTGAGAACAGAATAACAGTAATTAGTTTTAGATATATGACAGTACAGTAATTTAATACAGTAGTTTATAATGGGAAAAGACTCGTCGGTTTGTATTTATGGGGGATCGAAAAATTATCTTGGTAGCTTTCTTTTTAATCGTTTGCGATGAGGATTTTGCATACTTATGTGAAAGTGAATAGCTGAAGGGATCTTTGATATTTTGGAATATAATTTTGCGGATAAGAGGGAGAAATGGATGGAGATTGGTGTAATGCCAAGTTCATTATGTAACTGTGCATTCAGAATGTACCAGGAAGCTTTTGTGATGGTGCGTAGGAATCAATTTTGGAAAATTTGGATTTTGTTGATGTTCGTTTTGGCTGCGGCATCCCAGACAGGAGAAGCATAGGAAAGCATGGGTCGTATCATTGCTTTATATAGGCGAATATCAACATGTAGTTGTAGGGGGGATGATTTTTTGAGAACCGGATATAATTGAGGGACTCTACTATTCGCTAGCGCTATTCGGCGTTTTATATTTTGCCATGTAAGCCTTTTATCGAACACAACTCCTAGATATTTGACACTTTTGATGGTAGGGAGCCAGGTGATATTTTGGGATTGGAATGTGAGATTTGGAGGGACATCTGGTCTGCGAAGGGTAAATATTTATACCTGGATCTTATTAGGATTTATTTCAATGTGCCATTTTTTTGCCCAATTGGAAAATAATGTGAAGTGATGCTGCAGATCATTCATGGCAGATTGAAGATTGCTGTTTGAGGAGTAAAGTACTGTATCTTCAGTAAATAGAGCTATTGCAGTATTTTGAGTGATTGGTATATCAGAAGTGTAGACACTAAATAAAGTGGGGGAGAGGGTTGATCCTTGAGATACTCCTGCTTTGATGGTGAAAGGTGTGGAGAGAGCCCCGGGGTGACGCACAGAAGTTGTTCGGTTGGAAAGAAAACTTTCAATGATGCATGAAAGATATTGTGGAGTACCTACACTGCGAAGTTTGAAAATTAACCCTTGGTGCCAGACAGTACCGAAAGCTTTAGCTACATCTAGAAAAACTGCTGCGGTATGCTTATGGTCATGAAATCCTTCGATGATATCTTCAGTTAGGCGTAATATTTGATGATACGTAGACAAATGGGGTTGGAATCCAAACTGATGAGGTTGTACGGCTTTGAGGGCGCTGAGATATGAATTTATCCTAGAGAGTATACATTTTTCAAATAGCTTTCCCATTGTGGGTAGCAAACTAATAGGGCGATAGCTAATTGGATGATTTTGAGATTTCCCTGGCTTTAGAATGGGAATAATAAGGGCGTGTTTCCATTTATCAGGGAAGTACGATAGTCTCAAAGCGGCATTGAATATTGCTGTATTATGTACGATTACTTTTATGGGAAGGCGTTTTAATAAAAAAAAGTTGATATTAGATCATGGCTATTTGATAATATTGGGGCTGCTAGTGAAAGATACGTGATGATTTCTGATGGTGAAATAAATTTAGGGCATTCAGGACCCGTTATTTACGGTCGTGTAATTTTATTTTCAATAAGACTATCGTGGTGCCAATTTTGAGAAGGGTAAGAAGTGAAGGTTGATGCAAAATAATTACCCAACATATCGCATTTATCGGAGGGAGAAGATGCTTCTCCAGTTGGAGTAACAAGAGTGGGTAGGTTGGTGGGTTTGCGCAAAAGACGTCGGGTTATATTCCACAGTGAATGATCATATGGGTTTGCCGATTGTGTTTGAAGTTGAATCTTTTGCGCGTGGATGGACGCCAAAAGTTGTTTCGTAATTTTAATTAGGAGGTTTAAATAGGATTTTAAGAGAGGAGTTCGATGTTTCAACCAGTGATTACGAATATATCGTTTATACTCGATTAGTTTCTTTACTACAGATAATATTGATGGAAGCGAAGTGCGTTGATGGGTAGCCATTTAATGTTTATATAAATTCGCATACAAAACGATAAATACAGCAATTGCAGAAGTAGAAGTAAATACAATTAGACAGCCTTTGAGGCATTTTAATCTCTTCAAAAATTAGGGACAAAAATATGTTACGCAAATCCGGGGAAGAATAAAATGTAGTTGTAGAAGATGTAGAATTTTCGGAACTAATTGAGAATTATCATATTAGAGAATAACGCTGAAGAGTAGCTTACATATGGATTTTTGTGCATATTACCAACAAAAAAACGTGAAAAATATAGCTGTACTAAATTCTAACCATTCGGCATCATTCGTACCTGCAAGTATTTTTACGGCGTTTATAATTTTGAAATTGCAATATTACCAGTTCATATCCTCTATGGAGGTATCATACAAGGCCACTGGGGGTTGAAAATTTTTGAACAGGAATAAAACATTGTTAGCTACAACGATTCATTGGTATGTCCAATACAAGAGACTGTAAGAACTTATTTGAACAATGTTTTGGATGACAAATTTTCAACACATGGAAGTACTTTTCAAACAGTTCACAGCGTCGGCGATGCCCCATTCGAGTCCCTGCAATGGTTCCGACTTCAATTGTTTAATGTCATCTGACAATGCATTGTAAAGTAACGTGCATGTATTATACGTGGATTTCTGGTAGTGAGCTGTTGATACTGACACTTTATGAACGTGATTTTTACGACGTGTGATATATTTATAAATACAAGTACTGCATGAAAATATGTTCCCACGGTTAAGTAACTCAATTTTGAGAAATATTGCAGATTCGTAAATAAATAGGCAAGGCAATAGTAAGATTCCAAGCCCAATGAGTGGCTTGAACGGACCACGCGGATGGCATTTTTTCATTATTCGAAAAATTTTCTTTTCCAATCTAAAGGTCTGAGTACTACATGATGAGCTTCCCCAGAATATTATATCATATCTCAAGCGGAAATGCACATTTGCAAAATACACGCAACGAGCTGCATTAAGGCTGACAATTTTAAAGTATTCTGAATGCGTAACATAATGAACTTAATTTAGTGTTTAATTCTGTTGTATGTACATTCCATTTGAGGTTTGACTGAATTGATAGACCTAGAAATTGTTACTTGAACATAAGCTAATTGCATATAGTTCATTTTCAATAGAACATGCGATCGCTGATTTCAAATGCAGGATTTTTTGACGCTGGCTTTCATTCGTTAACTATTAATTAGTTATTACAAAAACAATTTGAATCTTCTGAAATCGTTCTATTTATTGTTTCTTTTTTGCAAAGAATATTCGTATCATCGGCAAATAGAACTGTTCTTCCATTTTTGATAGACGAGGGCTTATCGTTTACGTATAACAGAAAGATGATAGGACCTAAGATCGAACCCATAGGTACCCCATATTCAATTGGTAAAACATTTGAAAGGTAGGTAAATAATGTTCTTTCGTGCCAGTATGGTATTTCTACTCTTTGAGATCGATGTTTAAGGTACGATGTTATTCACTCTAGGGCAATACCGCGATTTCCATGAGAAGGTAATTTTGATAGTAAGATGTTATGTTCAATAACGTCAAAAGCTTTCGAAAGTTCTAAAAATATTCCAATGGGTGCTTCATTTTGCTCCGCTGATGAAGCAAAATCTTTAAGAAAAGAAAAGATGGCAGTTTCCGTAGATTTTGATTTTCTAAACCCGTGTTGTGAGTCTGAAAACGCTTCGTTTTTCCTAAGAAAAGTTTCCAATCGCATATACAAAAACCTCTCTAACATTTTTGAGAAAACTGACTAAAGGGAAATTAGCCGGTAATTTTAAATTGTGTTTTTATTCTCTTTTTTAAAAAGTGGTTTAACTCTTTCTGTTTAAAAAATGTTAGGAAATATTCCTGTGCATAAAGAAGCATTTAAAATGTGAGTTAACGGGCGCATAAAGGCAGGTACACAAGTTTTTAGTAAACAATCCGGAAATTCATCTAAACCAGATGAATATTAATTTTGGGTTTATTTTATAAGCATATTTTATTGTAATGCATTGTTGTTTACAATTGCAAGGAATATACGTACAAGTATATTATTAGTAAATAAATTATTTCCATTACAATTTTCCTAGCGTTTTTAATATTTCAAATAATTCTAATGTTTCTACGAAACGTTTCGCGGGTCCGCGATACGATAAAAATCATATGTTTTCCAGCATTACTTGTAATCAATGGAAACTTAGTCGGCAAACGGAAAACGTTTGGCCATTTTCCATGTAAAACGATTTTCTTTAACGGATCTTCAAAAGAAGAAATTTGTCAACGCTGCGAAACGTACGGATTCAAAAAAGGCACCAAGTGACTAACTTATCTGTGATTTGGCAGTTCTAGGGTGAACATACAGCGTGTTAGAGACCAAAAAACTAGCGTTTACAATTTTAAAAAAATGAGAAAGTGAATATATACTGATGACGTTGAGTAAAACTCTTATTATATTATATTTTGTTAGTATGCGTTTTCTTTATAATGTAAGATATATTAGAACTAATGGATGCTATTTGTTTAATGCCTAGTGTACCCTTAGAAAGAAAGCGAACCTGTTTTCCACTGAATATTTTCTGTTATATTCAATGTTATTAGAGTAATTTCACTTTTCTGTTATTATAAAAGCGAATCTATTATTTTAATCATAATGTCGGTACCATTTTCAAAAAAATTCATTGTTTTTTGGGCAACAGAACAATTTTCATTACAAATGTATAATAAACACAAATCAATGCACTGAACTGTTGCAGCCATTTTCAAAGTATATGTGATTTAAAATGGTAAAAATGTTTGATATTCTTTTAACTCCAACTCGGCATTCGAAAAATCTGAAACAATTCACGCCTTTGTGTGTTTTATTAAAACTTTTGATATTTTGTTAGCGTTTTGATATTTTGATAGCCTGTTCCAGCGTTCTAAAACAGTAAAATTTTTTTTTAAAAAAAAAAAAAAGCTTTACGTTTGAATTTGACACTGAGAAAATATCGAAAAATGTTTTTCTGATAGTATACATTATTGTGTTATTTTTCATATTGTTTTCTTTTATTAGATAAAATAGTATTAAGTTGAATAAATTAAAATTAAAAAAAGGCAATGAAATTAAATTGCACTGAAGATGTCATAACAGTTGTTAACGGATATTGGATTAATATTTTAACAATATAATTTTGTAGCAAATATGACAATAGTGCTGCAATGTAAAACAATACTTACGTAGTGGGTTCGTCGAGAAATAGGACTAAGGGGTTGGCCACCAACTCTAAAGCTATTGACAAGCGTTTCTTTTGGCCTCCAGACAAGCGTGCTGCTCTAGTCTTACTCGCCTCCTTTAGTCCCAGAGTAGTTAGAATTTCATCAATCTAGAAATAATGTTCAAAATAAAGAAGTTTCCAACAATAATAAAGGTTACACTAACAGTTATTTAAATAACAAGTCCTCTAATTAGTCTTTAAGAACGAGGCCGGAAGATGCCTGCGAGCCTGCGAGGCGGAGCCGAGACTAATAGAGGGTGTGTTATATACAGGGTATATATATTAGTTATTCTAACAAGTTTTCACTAGGTACTAGTTGAAGTACATGAACTTTTTGTCGATGAAATTTGCTATGAGCAACACAATTATTTCCCCACAAAAGTGTTATGATAAAATTTCAAGCTTTTCTTCTCATCCGTACTTTCCTACCTTGAGGTAGACTAATAATCTATTCAGTGAAAACCATGCAATTCTTCGAAATGTCTCGCAGATACTAATCATTCTGTGTAATTACATGCAGTGCCAACCATCTTATTAAGTAAAGTTACATACATACACACAATTATGTAAGAACAGAACTATTAGAAAAACTTTTAGAATTTCAGAATGGACATCATTCTAAAAAAAGGAATAATATACATGTGTTGGTTTTAAATCCATAGCGTATATCATGAACCTACAACGATCTAGAAATATGTATAATATTCAATACTTCTTATTTATATTTAAAGAAAAAACTAAAGAGTATTCAATAATGATTCGATCAATTAATTAAATAATTAATGAACTATTGTGGACAAATAGTAACGCACAATTTTTAGCAGAATGTGTAACAAGTAAAATACCAAGAAAAATACGAAATAAACCCACATCTTTAGGCTTCTCCCACTTCTTCCGCTGTGGCGTTTGTAAATATCATTTGCATTGAAGTCCTATCTTTGTGAGTAAATGAATCTTCCCAGTCGATCTTCAATCGGTATGACTTCGGCATCGGAGCTGAAATCATTGCCAACCAGCAAGGTCTTCGTTTTTTGCCAAAAAGACGTCGACTGTCCCAGACGTCGGATCAAGACTGTTCTGCGCATGCCGGTGCAACTCCCACTCAAACTTAACGTTACCACGTGGTCCAGGAATATCACTCGCGATCGTAGGCTTTGGCGGCCAGGGTCAGTAACTATTTGGCTGTCCGAGAGACTCCGCGTCCTGGTGACAATTGCCAACGGTTCGGCCGCCATTCTGCGACCTTCCTCAGGGCGAAATCCTTGTCGCAAGATCACAGAATGGCGGCCAAACATTGGCACCAGGATCTAGGACGACCACTCTCTCGGGCATCAAGTAGTAATTAATATTTTCACTTGTTTAACATACGTTCCTTGGCATCCACCGAGCTCATATTTTACGAGTAGATTACCCGAAACGCCTCGTCAATTGCAGCGCGTCTGTTGGGTCAATACTACTACGAAGCATCCAGCACATTATTTATCTGCTAGGAGCATCGGGTTCTCTGCAACCAATTTGCACTTCCTTGAGATGTTGCTGCGATCCATAGTCATACGTATATACAAATCATCCTTTGAATTTCACCCGAGATTTGCCAATTTGTGGGGTTATTTACTAATCGAACAACCCCTCTATGGTCTTTAGATGTAGATGAGTGTAGCACGTGCAACATCTGTCCTCAGTTGCTCATTCTTCAGGCTCTGGAGGCACTTCTAACCACAAAAATGCAAAACTTCTTTGTGTGCAACTTTCACATCCAAGATCGTTATAGTATCGCGAGAAAAAAATCGCAACTTATTGATCCACCATCGTATTACATTGCATTACATTAAAATATAATAAGATAGTTAAAGATAATTAATATAATAAAATAGATAAAAGACAATAATACTTAGTAATACGTACGATTGCGTCCTTTTCTTTTTGTGGGATGTCTTCTCCCATTTTGAGATCCGCAGCAACATGCATGTTCTCTAATACAGTCAGAAGAGGCTGTAGTCTATCATCTTGAGTAATGTAACACGACATACGTCGAAAATCATCTAGATCACGCTGGACCCCATCGACCAAGACCGAACCAGTGACGCCTGTAATTCTGTGAGAAAAAAGTAAAAAAGAATTAACGGAAATCAGATAATTAAATGTATTTTACATACTCACTAAATCTTTACTCTAATTGGATGAAGAGCCATAGATAACGTAACGACTATTTTATGGCATTAAAATAACTTGCAGTTATGAAAATGATTTTATGTAGATTTATTTAGTAAAAAAATAGTGAAAACTGTATGTAACGAATTGGGATCATCTGCGTACGGTTTCGTGAGTTCCAAAATCCCTTCCCATAATTTAAACTATAAATAGTTGACGGATGAATAAAAGATAAAGATAAATAAATAAAAATTAAAATTAAAATAGCGCGAGATTAGAAACATTTGAAAAAAATTGATATTTTCGTTTGATAGAAAACTTATTTGCAACGGTAAACGAACTGCAATTTGATGTTCTGCACTGCTAACATAATAGTAACTCAACCTTACCTCTGCTTCTACCACTACAAGCAAAAGGAGAGTTCAACAAACCAAGCGTATAGTGATGCTACATTTACGTCCAGAAGCAAAACAAGGCGCCATCTCAACATTTGCTCAATGTATCAGGGAAACTGGACAAAAACCTGATTGAGATGGGTGTCATTGACCCGAAAGATGAAGTATATTATTTGTTACAAACATATTAAGTCTTTAAAAAAATATAAATTACAAATGTAAACTAATTATATATATATATACAGAGAGAGAGAGAGAGAATATCACCGTTTTGTTAAGATAAACATTTTGGTAATCAGTATAATCTCCATCTGTATAGAAACAGTTATGCAGCAGAAAAGATTTCACTTTTAACTTAGACTTTTTCAGACTTTTTAATTTAGTGTTTAATTCTGTTGTATGTACATTCCATTTGAGGTTTGACTGAATTGATAGACCTAGAAATTGTTACCTGAACATACGCTAATTGCATATAGTTCATTTTCAATAGAACATGCGATCGTTGATTTCAAATGCAAGAATGTATTGACGCTGGCTTTCAATCGTTAACTATTAATTAGTTATTACAAAAACAATTTGAATCTTCTGAAATCGTTCTATTTATTGTTTCTTTTTTGCAAAGAATATTCGTATCATCGGCAAATAGAACTGTTCTTCCATTTTTGATAGACGAGGGCTTATCGTTTACGTATAACAGAAAGATGATAGGACCTAAGATCGAACCCATAGGTACCCCATATTCAATTGGTAAAACATTTGAAAGGTAGGTAAATAATGTTCTTTCGTGCCAGTATGGTATTTCTACTCTTTGAGATCGATGTTTAAGGTACGATGTTATCCACTCTAGGGCAATACCGCGATTTCCATGAGAAGGTAATTTTGATAGTAAGATGTTATGTTCAATAACGTCAAAAGCTTTCGAAAGTTCTAAAAATATTCCAATGGGTGCTTCATTTTGCTCCGCTGATGAAGCAAAATCTTTAAGAAAAGAAAAGATGGCAGTTTCCGTAGATTTTGATTTTCTAAACCCGTGTTGTGAGTCTGAAAACGCTTCGTTTTTCCTAAGAAAAGTTTCCAATCGCATATACAAAAACCTCTCTAATATTTTTGAGAAAACTAACAAAAGAGAAATTGGCCGGTAATTTTGAATTTATATTTTGTTCCCTTTTTAAAGTTGCTTAATTTTTGCTGTTTTGAATTTATCTGGAAATATGCATAAAGAAGCATTTAAAATGTGAGTTAACGAGTGTATGAAGGCATGTACACAAGTTTTAATAAACAGTCCGGAAATTCATCTAATATATGATGAATATTTATTTTTTAGTTATCGGACTATTCTCAGGATTTCGTTTGAAGTTTCGGAAATAAACATCGTGTCGAAATTTTTTTGGGAGGAGAATGAATTTGAATTTTGTGATTTTAGTACCTTCGTTAGTTCAGCCGCAATTCTAGAAAAGTATTTGTTGAAGAGATTTGCCACTTTTTCCAAATTACTTGCTTCTCTTTCATTATCATTTAAAACGTAAAGTTACAAATACGTCATTTTCCTCCGTGATTTTCGAAATTAACAATACAACGTCCATCCACTGTGACCTTCATTCATGTAACCACACGTCAGTGTTCCAGCAACGATACTTTTCTGAACGTCTGTTGGCTTAACTTCATTGATACATGCCACAACAGCGTTCACGTGCGTCTCTTTATATTACCCACCAAGATATTTTAGACTTTTTAAATAGACCCAGAGAAAAAATACAAGGGTGCTAAAGCAACAGCCTTCAGAGGCTAATTGACGGTGCGATTGCGTATGGAGAGGTGCAGAAGTGTTGGAGCGTGGGGATGGGATTGTGGCTGAACGCCCGTCTTCTTAAAGCTCTTAATTTAATGATGTTTTGCACATTTTCTGGCGCAGCGATGCGAGCTAATTAAACAAATTCAGGAGCATTGAAAAGTGGCACAAATGGGTTATCATCTTACTTGTATTTCTTCCTAGTCTGTCACATCGTCATTACTATTGCGTTTACATCAATACGTTTACATGCGAGACAGCAGTGAGTGCAAATTCGTTAATGTTTAATTCTTCAGTAATTCTGGAAAAGTGCTTGACGCGATTGCCTCGCGATCTCGACACAGCCCTTCATGGCCCAGCAGCGCGGCGTTTTTAAACGTATTTAGGAATCAAGTCAGTTTCGACCCAGCAGTGGTAGCGTACGCACGTCCTGCGGTGCGGCAGCGCCTGCCTTCGCCTCAGTAGTGGCAAATAAAGACACGCGTCTAGATGGTGATCGTCGGATACGGACCCCGTAACGGGCTAAGTTTATTTAAAACCATTGTGTTTGTGTCTTTCTTGCATCAGTTGGGTGCTGAGTTGTTGCGAATGTCACGGAACTCCCGCTTCTTAACAGGGCAACTCATTACCAGTGCCATGGACACCTTAAACAAAGTAGAATCATTCAGTTTCAAATAGTTTCATCACATGAAATTGATCCAAATTCGAGCCACCTCTGGTCATCGGTCGTACACCTAACCAAAGAAAAATCAAACATCCCACCCCTGAAAATAGGAACCCTTAGCGAGGGCAAAAGCTGTAATATTTCCTTTCTGTAAAGCTGAAAAAACTAGATATGTTAAAAGCTACAGATCCATTAGTCTATTGCCAACCATACCTACAATTTTTGAAATACTAATACTTTCTAGTTCTTTTTATATTTCTCAATTCCGCAAACGCTATTCCGTCGATTAATTCGGGTTCAGGAACAATCTCTCAACAACGCACCAACTACTGACTGAAGCCATAGCGCAAGGCTACCACCAAAAGAACAGCAACAGTTTTCGTGGATATAAGTCAGGTGTACGACAGAGTTTGGCACTCGGGCCTATCGGAGGATATCGCACTCACAGATCGTTTATTGTAATAATCAATTCTTCGACCTCCAACCAGCACACCATTGCTGCAGGTGTGCCACAAGAATAAGTACCATCTCGCATTCTGTTCATAATTTTTAGCTACGATATCCCCACTGAGGGTGACTTTAAGAGAGCTCTGTACGAAGATGATATTGCGCTCTTCGCAACGCAAAGCGACGTTTGCTGGAGCCAAGGACTATATTCAAAACACACTAAACGGGTATGTTAACTAGATTCAAAAATGGAGAATCATAATAAATCGTTAAAATGTCTACCAAAATCTTCACGTTACGCCGCCCCAAAAACCCTGCCGAACTAAATCTTCACAATACTTATAATCCTTGGACCTCCTCATCGATAAACTACGTAGGAGTGTTGCTTGTCAAAAGATTAACTTGGAAACCTCACATAAATGCAATAGCCATTAAATTATCTGCAAAAATATCAAAATTCGTCCCTATAATTAATGCACATTCTTCATTGAAAATTGAATGCCGGCTGTTATTATTAAGATCCTTAATTCTAACAAACATGACTTACGCATGCCCAGTTTGGGGTTGTGCTGCCACTAGCAATCTCCAAAAATTAGCAGCCATTCATAATATATATTTTAAGAAGAACTTTAAATGTCCCCTGGTTCATTCCAAACCTCCAGATTCGCAGAGAATTTAAAGTGCCCTCATTAATCGACCACATAACACAAATAGTTCAATATTTTTATCAAAACCTTCACTCTTCCCCATGCTCTTTAATCTTTAGTCAATGTCACAATTCTGCATACCGACGTATTAAATCTAAGTATCCCAAAGACAGATTAAAACCAAAGCGAGCCTCAACGTAGTTTGGTCTTACTACAGCAATTATGAAGCAATCGCGTTGCCCTCCACCCCCCACCCGCGTGAAGGAGGCCAAGCAGCCATACCTCGGCTCCACACTACCTGTTCCCAGCGGAAGAGGCTGGCTGGATTGGGGCTGCAGCCTTGTGTCGAGGTTCCTGATATGCCAGGCCTGGCGGGGAGTTGAAACCTCCCGCGATACTGACGTCGTCAGTGGTAAGTTAGCGCAGGGAGGAGACGGGTTGAGAGCTCCGACCCGCCAGTACTCGCGTCGGATTGACCCCAGACGGACCTTGGATTCGTCGGCCAGGAGGCAAATTGTGAGTGATGCTTAGGTAACTTTGGTACCAAACCGGAAAGTTGGGAGCTGGGAGCTGGCGGGTAGACCCTCCAAGATTCTGTTGGGGAGACATTCCGAAGTCACTTTCCGTTCCAGCTAATCTGGATACGACCCTGACGTATAAGTATAAGTGCAAATCGAAGGAGGTGAGTTAGAGCTAAACGAGACGAACCCGCTTTGAGGTGAGTAAAATTTCCCGGATGGTATGCTACTAAGTGTTTTGTTGGAAGGGTATTCAGTATTCAACGGTCGCAGAATGAAGACCGATACGATGGCAATAATACGCAGGCCTCAGGCATATCCCAAGAACCTTTTGGCCATTAGCGTAAGGATTGGAATTGTTGAAAAGACAAGGATTTTCACACTCACCACATGATCAATGAACAGTGATGGTATGAATGGATAGAACAATTGTGGAATAAAAGCAGAAGTGTCGGAAAAGTTTCCATTCGATCCTAATAGTTCACTATAAAATTTTGAATTCACATTACTTCACACTCTACATCTCTTTGCGTTCATGGGTAATTTGGAAACTTGGATAGTGAGCTGAGAGGTAGAGGGCAAGGAGTCTGATTACTGCATTACTTGCCGCGTTCGAAATTCTATTCCAGATTTTCAAATTCATAGTACGTAGAACGTCTTAACAATGACACTCTTTGGTACATCATGAAGGTAACTAGAAGTAAGTGCTTCCTTTTCCCGCTTACCTGTATCCTGAAAGAATGTCCAGGAGTGTACTTTTCCCTGCGCCAGACGGGCCCATGATTGCAATGAGCTGACTTGGTGGTAGTCGCCCACATACTTCATGTAAAATTTTCTTTCTTCCTGTAGAAGAAATAATAGTCAGAATGAATATATATGTATTTCATTATTTTACGACAAAACAGTTAAAAACCGTGTGACGTACTATGGGAAGAAGTGTAATCTGTGCACTGTTTCTTTAAAGTATGATCCCTACCCTTAACCTATACACATGTTGAATTATGAATACAGATAGAAACGAGCGTTTTTGACAAGAATTTATAACTTATTCCCTCCTATGAAATAAATCCATTTTCAAAGGTAAATCAGTTACAGATTTTTACTATTTTCCCTCAGCGTTCCCTTCGTAAAGGACTCAGCTTACTGCTACGAGAACAAGGAGAACGATAATTTGAATAACAATATTTCCCACTCAACTCTAAAAAAAATGTGCACAGATGGTGAAGTTACATTTATATTCATGTCTAGTAGCAAACCAAGAGGGCATCTCCGCATTCGCTCACAGGAACTTGGAAAAACCTTTATCCAGAAGATGAGGAGCAATACGTGTTACAAGTTTATTTAGTCTTTAGAATTATACAGTCCCATGGTAACCAATACATTAAAGATCATTGTTAAAATCAATATTACTTTCCATTTTGATGCTCTATGTAGTTTCTAATTCTATAGAAACAGTTATGTAGCAGAAAGGACTTTACTTGGCACTTACACTGTGTATAGGTTTTAATCGTTTAATATCGTCTGGCAATGTAATGTTAAATAATGGACGTGTATTGTATGTTAATGTTTTGTAGTGAGCTGTTGAAATTGACCCCTAGTGAATATATTACTACGTCGAGTGTTATAATTATAGACATCTGTATTCAGTGAAAGTACGTTCCCACCCTAGAATGGGCCATTTTTGACCAAAAACACTGATTCGTAAATCAAGAGGCACAACAATGGTAGAATTCCTGTCTTGATAAAGAGAGGCATACAAGAATCATGTGGGTGATATTTTTTTATTATTCGTATAATTATTTTTGTTATCTAAAGTCTGGGAGCTTTAAGATGTATTTCCCCAGAAGAGTATGCTATATCAGGCAGAATGGACTTTCGCGAAATATACTCAACGAGCAGTATGAAGGCTCACTGAACTTGAAACAATTCTGAACGCATATATAAAATTACAATTAAATATTATGTAAATTACACTTTGTTTTAAAACACGTTTTTATTCTAAAAGTCCACATTAGAAAAATGCGTCTCTAAGGGAGAGTGTAATACGTTCACATAGTTAACATTTTAATTATCCCTGATGTGGATCGTTAATCATTAAAAGATAAAATCACTGTCAAATGAATGTCAATAAGAGATTATGTCAGCATCCATTACGCTCGCTTTCCGTGGTAAACAAGTAAATATGTCTAAAGAATATTTGTTTTTACTTGAAATGATTAACTGCATATTTTTTTATTTAGTAATCATCAAAATTGCAAGAAGCTTTGCAATCGTACACGCCGAGTGTTTTAACAACGCGACGAAGACAGAGATATGACAGTGCACTGTCGCCGAGAGCAACTTGCCTGTCCTCACGCTTTTCCAAGAGTCCAGTCTTTTGAAGACAGGTGTTGTCTTGCGAACTGTCGGCCAGCATGCTGTCAGCGTGTCAACAGTGCATTGGGAAGACGCCCTATCCGATTTTTTTTGTCGATAAAGCCTTACGCCATAAGTAACTTCAGTTGTTGGCTTTTTAGCCTATTGAAAAAAAAATGAGTTTCCATCTTACTCCGGTTGTTCAAATTTAACGATTCACTCGCGGGGACACAGGAAATTATATTACAGAAGATATTAGAAACTCGTCCTTAAGGGATAGTTGATCATCTCACCACGAGTAGTCCCCAACCAGTGACCAGTCATGTGTGCTGTGATTGGCTGGCTACATTTGGAGTTGTCAAGTAGTCTGGTACAGCTTTGCAAGCTTTTGATAGAAAAGTTAGAACACTTCTATCAAAATAGCGGATGCATCGTCCTCAAAGTTCCACCGAAAAGCTATATATTTCAAGACACCACGGAGGACGTGGACTGTTGTCTTGAAGCTGCGCCGCCAGCAAGAAAACAGCTCAGAAATTATTTCATCAGCACCGAATCCATGACAGCCATCTGTGCACAAGATCACGGCTATACACCTCTTAAGCTGCTCCAAGAAGACCAGAATACACGTTTTCCGAAATTAAAGGATTTTGCAGATTTGCAACAGCGCCTCGAAGTAACTCCATCGCCATGAAGATATCAACTGAATGGTTGAGAACCGCTGGGCGTTTTGGCGAGACGGAAGGATTTGGGCTGGCCATTCAAGATCAGGTAGAAACCACTAACGACTATAGGCGATATCTGTGACATGTGTCGCCTGTGTAAGATGGCCACCGAATCTGTTCAACGCATCTGCAGTGGATGTTCTCAGTTGACACAAACAGATTATATGTCATAATAATGTGGCCAAAATGATCTACCAAACACTTGCCAAAAGATCGGACCTGATTAAGGAAAGCTTAGCTTATTACAAATATCTACCAGAGCAAGTTCTGTCTAATGAGAAAACAGAAATATTGTGGGATACTGTCATTTTACAGATAAAAGAATGGAGGCAAGTAAGCCTGATATTGTCGTATTGGACAAATTTCTAGCAGGGCAATAATAATAGATATCGCAGTCCCATTAGATTTATATCTGTTGTCAACAATTGCAGAAAGAAAAGAAAAGAAAATACCAACCACTCTCAATTGAACTGAAAAACCTATACAAATTAATAGAGGTAGATAATGTGCCCGTTGTTATTTCAACTAGTGAACTTGTTGCTGAAGATTGGAGGATTGTGAAAGATAATCTAAATGAATGGCACTTCAGAACCATGCAGAAGGCGGTGTTGATGGCAACCACCAATATTGTGCGTAAGGTTCTCTCTCGTAGTCATTGAAGAGGAACCTGAGTGCTCTGGAGCAAGAACTTCTCACCATCTCACCATATGTTGATGTTCTGTCCTTAAGTTACAGCTGAAAACTCCGGACGAGTGTAAAATTTTGAAAGACGATGTAATAATAATAATAATAATAATAATAATAATAATAATAATAATAATAATAATAATAATAATAATTGTCTTGAAGCTGTAATAGTAATAATAATAATAAATAATAATAATATTATGCAAATTATGTTCTTCTAATATTTAAGCTTTCTTGTGCAAAAATATTTTAATAAAACAGTTTGAATCACAAAACCGTGTCTAATTTTCTAAAAACCCCATTTATAAGTTTTTAGAATAGTGTTATAGAAAGTTAGTTATTGAAACTAGCGTTTCTGAAAATGTCCTAGTTTATCCTCACTTATATTAGAAAACCTTGACACTGTGAAACTTCATAAGAAACCATTAACTCTTTTGTTTACAAATGCTTTAAATCAGCGCTTCTCAAATGCACAGGCTGCCGGCAGGGGACCGCTGCAATTCCCCGCGTGCAGATAAGAGCCAACGCGGTCAAGCGCCTCCCCTTCCCCTCCCACCCAGGCACGGGGGCTGACTCGACAAGCAGAACAACACCGGTTGCCCGCTGATAAGTGCTGGACAAAACCACGCCAAGTGAGCCGCTCACTTCAGTAGCCGTGCATTAAATCATGAAACACATCTATAATGCAGTGACAAAAATTTTGAAAGGTTCGAAAGAATGCGATAAGTAAAAAAAGTAAAAAGCTTCGAAATTTTTTGAATATTAACTTTTTTGAAAATTTGTTAATGTTCAACGGGCTCCATACGAAGTATCCTCCACAATAAAAAAATCCGTTTAGTTTTTGCAGGCTCGATTTTGGAAACATCAATTGCAGAATTGCAAAATTGGAGAAAATCCCGAGTATGGTTCATTTCAGAGTTACTCAAACCGGACCATTCAGCATGCATCGGTCCAATACTTACCCGTGTGCAATCGTTTTTCCCTTGGTCAAGTACATAGCTCCATTATTATTTAATTGCACAAATGTTGACTTATTAACTAAATTTAAAATAAACTTACTATTAGCATTACATAATTAAATTTGTTTAAAGTTGTTAGAGCAGTTGAACGTAAACGAGGAGGCCTGGGTTCGAATCCCGGTCAGGGCAACCAATTCTTTGAACAAGTTTAATTATTAAAATGCATACTAACGTGGTCACAATTTGGATTTCTTTATGATTGCGGAATATATTCTCCGAGCGTAATTGCGTCCTATAAGGTGACGGGAATGGTGACAATTGTATATATATTAGCATTGGTGTTGAAGAAACCAAGTCTTCACCTCTAATTAGGATCTATTACGGATATAATTTTTATGATGTGGAACGGGAACTTGTTTTTTATACTTTTGGAGTACATGAAGTATAAACCTAGGTTAAAACTGCTTAGATTTGGAATTTGCATTAGATTAGAGTTGAAATGGGTAGATACGATGATAAAATAGTGAACGTTGGTGAGAACTGCTTTCGGGAACGTGAGCGCTCAATGCGGCCTACAATACCCTGACGCATTATTGCCAAAATCTGAATGCTGGGTTTAATTGCATCTAATGAGGGAAATGTACAGCAACGAATATACATATGCAACCAATATAATACACGTTTGTAAATTGCAAGTTGCAACAAATTAACAAATTGCTTTTAGAATTATTCCATAAACAATTAGTTAATTTTCCATTAGTAGTTGTACAAAAAGTTTTACTTTTTGGGGGGGGGGGCAAATATAGAGGATGTTTTTCTGCAGGGCCCCACGATGATTTGCTTGCCGTCCCGCAATAGCTCGCAGGGCGTGCCACACGTCGCGTGTCGCATGTCGCGTGTCGGGCGGCGCGGCCTGGCGCACGCCTAAGAACGCGTCCCGACCACCGAACTTCGTCATCGGAGCGCGGCTCCGCGAGGCTCCGCGAGGCGTCGCGGCCCCGAGCTGCCTTGTCTAATCGCGCGCGTGCTGTCGCCCTGGCGGTGAGGCGGAAGGCGGGTTCCTCCGCGCACGCGCGGCCTGGGCCTGCTTGCGAAGCACGCGCTTACCCACACACACGCCACTCAAAGCAAAATTATGAACGAAACAGTAGGTTACTGATAATGCAAATGTCGTATGTCAAAATTTCACTTTTTTTTCCTTTTTGTGCTAAATGGGGCTATTTATGATCTCCATCTGATGGCATATATTCGTACGTCTACAGGTGATCTGATAAGAGGTATAACCTATCAATTAAATCAAACGATCCAAAGAAATGAACACTTTTTGCTTTCGGGAAAATGTACTCTTGATACATGCGACTTTTTTACACTTTCATTGACGGTATTATCTTCTATGTATAGTTACATTTATTCAAGAATTGATGTTGCAAGCGTTCACTGATGAATGGACAAAAAATGCGTAGTATTTATTAAATAATTCCAATGTTTTTTTGATCGGTCAAACTGAAAATGACTGTCGTTCTCCATCACGTACAGTTGTTATGACTAGAGCCCGGATTTGTATGCAAATACATCTTCTTAAAACGTTAATTAAAACGACCTCATATCTTTACGCATCTGTGCAATTAGAACCCTCCTCACGAATTTTATTTTGCATATGTTTGCACATTTTGCAGCATTTTACGATTACTGTATATTTCTGCAAGTTCAACCCAATGTTTGAAAAAAAAGAGAGGAAAATGGTAATCATGTATTAAATTCAAACCTTTTGAACTTGAATTTTATAATTATCGTGGTTCATGGAACCAGTCACCACAAAGAAGTAAATATCCGTTTCGCCTCAAAACTTGCCAAAGGATGTTGATACGGTGTCTTTCGCTTGTACCACGTGCAACACCACGAGTAAAGGTAAGTTTGAATTTCGGGCGAGGAGGTACGGGTCGTCGCGATCGTCTCGAACTCGAATGAAGTATAAACCCGTGGTAAACTGTGCTTTTCTTATCTGCCATGAATCGTTTTCTAGTAAGCGAGAGATTATGATGCGTGGGCATCATGTGCTCGCTGGTCGTCAGTAGGTCAGATATATCTATCAAGACATATCTCTAATAACAGGTAGCAACACCGCATGCTCACGGGCGTGCCCTGTGTATAAATTATCTCAACAGACAGACGAGCCTGTTTTTGAGATACAATTATTCTTGAAATAAATATACCAGTCATGTTCTTTGTCCAATTCATTTATGTTCTTTTTTCTTAAATCTCCTCCCCAATCCCTAATATTAGGTCATGAACAAATGTCAGCGTTCCAATGCATGGTTAATTAAGTGAAGTTAAAAATAGAATTATTTTCAAAACATTTTTCTACTAATAATCCTTTAGTTTGTGTTTCAAAGAGACAATACCGCCGTAACACAATTTGTTTATTACTAAAATGCAATGCAAAATATTTGTAAACATTTATTTCCTTCTGAATTTTGAGTTGCGTTTTTTAATGGTTTATCTTGTATATGACATATTTTAAGCCTTTTTACTGAATAGAAATCCGAGTTCTAGTTATGAATGTTCAGTGGGCTGTACTTTCTTCGGTAGACAGGCACACCAGTTATTCTACAATGGGTTTGAGACTAAATAACAAAAAAAAACCTTTTCATTTTCCTATTGAACTTCACCAAACCTGGTAATTAAACCTTACTTGTCTTTATAGTTAGTAATCCATTTCTTTGCTGGCAAATATTACTTGAGAATCATTTCATTGAATTTCGAAAAAGAGGTAATCCTTATAATTACACATTTTCACGTGATTAATGTATTGGACTCGTCAGTAAGGCAAGGTTCAATCTTTTTTTTCCAAGTGGACTATGTGACCTCGAACACGGGAGGAGGAAACGAAACTGCCGCGATGACGCACGGCCGAGGGGCAGGGTTCAACTCAGCCGAGAGCGAAAAAACTAAGGAAGCCGCGGACTCTTGAACTTTGTAATGTGCGGTTTCGTGCACTTTCTACCTTCGTGACAAACACCATCTCCTTTTACACTGAAGAACCATTGTTTACTAAATCTCATTATTACACAACTATTCTGGACCATTATAATATTCATTTCAAGGACGCATGTCATATCTCAAGCGAGTGTAGATTACATTGACCTTCGACTTCGCGAGATCACAAACGGTGCACAACAGATTCTTATCTAGTGACATCTGTTATCGGGATTATAAGAGTTTAGGGTTGCACGTTTCATGACCACTCAGGACAAAGTTTTCCGAACATTACATTTATCAGCAGTTTATTTTGTCGCCGCTCCCGATTGACTTTATGTGCGTCACATACTAGCAAGCAATAGCCCGTTAGATATATGACTTGACCTCCCGTCTATTTTCGCCAGAAACGGAAACATCTTGATAGTATGTTTGGGGTTCTCAATTGTTATTCATGGATAACTTCCGGGAAGCTAGGATGTGAGAAAGTTTTGTCCTTTGTTTCTTCTGTTGAATCTTTATTATAGACATTATTTTAATATTCTAATCCAGTGCAAGTCGTCGCAAATGAATAATTTCGATTTGAATGTTGACAATCTCTTGATAATGCGCAAGTATTAACAAAGAACGTATGGTAATGACAAAAGGCAGAGTGTGTAAGAAATGTTATGATAAATCATTGCATTAAAAAATCACAGAGTATGGTTTCACAAATGCACTTTACATTACTCTGTAATTGAATGGGTGATCGTTAAAAGGGAACTACGTTATTCTTGAACAATTTTGTGAAAAATCACAAAAAATATCCTATCGTTCGGATTTGATATACAACTAGTTGAGTTATTTTGAAGAAAAAAATAAACGGTTATGGATAGTACGGGACCCTGGTTCGTTGCTATTCTAATGCAATTCGAGAAGAATTTCTTTTTTATAATTCGAAGATTTAGGTACCTTTTCAATAATCCAGCCATAATATTTCATCTCTGCCAAATTAAATCACTGCATATAATAATAATAATAATAATAATAATAATAATAATAATAATAATAATAATAATAATAATACAATTATTACAATGGTACACTGACGAGTGTTGTAGTGACATTACATAATTACACTCATCTAAATAATAATCTTCACCTGACAATGTGAGCCATTGTAAATTTTTTTCGTAGAAGCCAGAGTAGTCTTATGGTAGAGGCGGTTCACTATTTGAATATCATCCAGCTTGGCTTTCTTAATTAATATTTTACCAAATTATTAGTCGTGCTATAATGGATGAATAGTGGTGTACTTTGGAGAAGTACAGACGTACTACAGAAGTTTTGATTATTGATTATTTCCGATGCTCTCACAATGTATTTCAATTGACTACAGAACATTCAAATGGAACCTGGTTATTGTTGAAAGGGCATTTTTCCGAATGAGAAGAATTCTTGGACCCAATGGATTTCAGTGGCCAGATGTTTTTCAAATCAAGAATCATACCACTTTCAACCTTTTTTTTCTCGAGCCGTCTAGGACCAACCACAGATGAACCCTCAGATATCCTTCATTCTTGAAAATCCGACCCGGTATTAACCGCTTTATAATACTAATCTTTCTATTTCCCCTGTCGAATGGTATCGAAGAACTGCTTGACTGTCTTGAATCGCAGCGCCTCCGAGGGGTAAGCAGAAACACTTCAAGCTGGGATTCTTATTTCTACCTGGACAAACGTGGTGAAAAGGTGAAGCTTTTGGACGACAGATTACACATTGTTGATGGAGTCAAACAAAAAGGATGCAACTCTATTCGCCTTCTTCCGGTCTTCTCCGTCATGATATTTGTGTGTAATAGTGGGCTATGTTACGCTGACTGAAGACTTGTACAGAAAGTCGCCTTAAACATAAAAAATCCCGGAAAGGAATTTTGGGTTGTATTTTAAAAGCAAATAAAACAAGATCCAGTATATCATTAGACAATGCTACCAACATTGCGTCATACAAGGTACCTGCAACAATGACTAAAGCGCCTTCTTAAAATGCAATGTAAACACTCGCGTCCATACACCAAGATAGCTTGACGGAAGGACTGAGTTACCACTGAAATGCACATCTACTCTCAGATACCTCCAGTCTGTAATTAACTAAACAATAATAGGCGATTTAGATCAATTTCAACAATCGTCCATTCAATTTTATGCAATAATATTACGAAATGTAATACAGTGTGTATAACAATCATATTTGTATACTTTTGTAATTAAATATTAAATACTTACACAATTTTATACGTTTTGTCTTATCTTTATTTTTTGCCTTATTTATATAACTCTAAGGAAACAAAAACCACCAACAAAAACTTAATTTTCTTTCAAAGAAAAATACAAATTAATAATTTAACAAAAATCTGGCTGTTACGGTGCAACAGCATTATATGTACACTATCAAAAAATTAAAGAATACAGACAAGAATTCAGAAGAAAAATTATTTAATACCCTGACGCATAGCCTTTAGCTTTGAGAACTGCTTTGATTGCACCTCATATCATCAGTTTACCTCATTCCTCTGCCACAACACCTTTTAATTGTTCCAGTGACTGACGGTTTTTTTAATGCACTCTTTTCTTCAAATCAACCCATGCATGTTCGATTGGGTTCAGATCATTAGATTGATGGAGAGTTTGTAATTGCTTCGGCACGTTCCATATAAGCAAGCCACTGTTTGCAGATAACAGCAGTGTGCTTGGGGTCATAATCTTGTTGAAAAATGTATCTTCGCCCTAATTGCATTTCTTCTGCACTCTGCATAACATGTTTCTTCAAGACCTCTAAGAATCTCTATTTCTCCATAATGCCGTCGATGATCTGCATAGTTCCAACCCCATTAGACGACATGCACCCCCAAAATGTCAGAGAACATTCTCCATGTTTCACAGTAGGCAGAGTATTGCGAGTTTTGTTGGCTGTATTTCTCTTTCTTCATACCGTTCGGCATCCAAAAGAACCATGGAGAGTTATTTTCGTTTCATCCGACCAAATAATATTATTCCTGAACATCGTATCTTTATTTTCGTGCTGTCTGCAGAATTTAATTCTGGCAAGTCTATTTTTTTCTACTTATGGCCTCTTTCGTGCTCTTCTGCGAGTACTTCCACAATACCCTGCGAATTGTCTGGTTTGATAGTATATTTTGCGTGATTTGTTTCATCCTTTTACGAATCGTTTCGGAACGTTCGTCCCTGCCATTGAGCTTCTTTTTCTTGTGTTTTCTTGATAGGTTCTTTGTTGAACAGTTGTATCTAAACTTATTTAACATATAGTTTATTATAGAGTGGGGTTTGTTCACTCTGCGTCCAATTTCTCTCAGAGAAGAGCCTCGTAAACCAAGAGATACGACGATTTCCTTTACGCCACTGCTAAGTTCTTTCCTCTTTCCGATCGTGAAACACACCAATCCGCAAACGAAATGTAACTGATAATGGCCACTACGAAGGACGTCTGAACGTGACGAAAAGTATTAACAGCCTAGAAATAAGGGAAATTATTCAAGTGTACAAGATAGAATGTTTCACGTGAATAGAATGAACTTCACATTATAATGTGATTTTTGCGATAATCTCTTACTTCTTTTTATAAAATTATGAAATTATTACTAATTTTTCATTATACATTCGTGGTAAATAATTCAATAAAATATTATCGTATTTTCCATAACATTTGAACCGTACTAACAAGACTTATGCACGGTATGTAAACCTGTCTACCCACAATTCTGCAGAAAAAGGTCTGTTACACATTTAAACATTACATGAATTCGAGCGCAAAAGGGATTGCAACGTATCTGTTAATTGAAGAGCGGAACAACATTAATATACGGAAATATCAGCCTGAAGATGTGAAATCCTTCATGGCAACATTTCGAAATCGTTTCTTGTTATATGTTCTATTACAAACAGAGACGGCAGATAACCAACATGTGCCGCATTTTTGTATAATTAATCTCGGATTGCACATCCTTGCAAAATCGCTTTGAACTTTTGACATGCCTCCAGGTCTGAATTAAATAACCACATCACTTCAACCTTGCATTTAATAAAATGCAGTCGCCTCGGGGTTAACTACATGACCTCTTCGGCAAACTGATTGACATAATTCCTGGAATTGTGTTCAATTAAATATAAATGAGCCAAACAAATGCACAACATTAAAGGTAATCTTTTCACACATCGTACCGAGCAAACTAAGAATTAATGCATGCAACTAAAAGGGGTAAAACAATCTGGAAAAGTATGTTATAATTTCAACCCCGGTAGTTACTGCAAACTCAAAGATATGCATCGTTTCCTGATTATGTCAAACGAACAACGCTCACAGAAAGCTTGAAATTACAACCTTGAAGTCTGCCTCTGCCTTCAAAATTGCGTCTGCTTTTTATTCAACTCTCCCAGGATGCTCTACTACAAACACATTTTCCCTCGGGTCAACAGCCCCAAACAACAATGCAATAAAACACGTTTTCCAAAAGAACTGAAACGTTTATAAATTGAAATATAAAGTACTAGCAATATAATACTTCTATTTAGCAATAGAAAAGCTTAGAACAAAATATAGCAAACCCCGGAGATGTTTCATTAGATGTCCTCTTACAAATATTATACTATTATGCAACTAGTATATAATGTTATATTTTATTGCAAAAGTACAAGTGTTGAAAACGAGCGACGTTTCGAGAACCTTTTCACTTTTGTATAAAAGCAATAAAGCAACATTATAAACGAGTTTCACACCCAAGTATTTTGTAAAATAGCATTATAAATTTTTAAAATAACCAAAGTTAATTTTGTTACTTTTTTAAAAAGATTTGCAATTATCACCATAAAATTTTGGTATTACGACGTCACGCAGAGGGCACGGCAGTAATGACGGACAGCGATAACAGACACTGAGAACGGGCAGGACGGAGGGCGTGGAAGACGGACAGGCTGAGTGAGGAGGTCCGGCGGAGAGGACAGGCTCTGCCATAAAGTGAAATTTATGGACAATTTTTTGCAACGGAAACTGTGCAGTTGGTGTAGAAAAAATAATTTATACTCCTTAGACCGTACAATAAGTCATTGAAATATTTACGAGATACGCGTTTGTCAGGATGCAGTATTGTTTTACAAGCATAACCGTTGTATTGCGGTAAAGAAAGAAATGGCGGCAAAATATTTGGCTTACTATTTTCCTCTGTAATTAGAAAACGAATGGTGTTAGAGCAGCGCAGTCTTTATCGTAGTAATTGTAACTGGCACCTAGTATTATAATACTAGCCGACCCGCAGCTAAAATTTCGCACATTTGAACCGGATTACATATGTTTAGGATCGCCTCGTTGACACGCCGCGTACTTCTGCGAGTATTCGCTCAGCCGAATCTACTAAAAAAAACTAGTTTTAATGTAAATTGCACTTACGCCGTACGTTTTAGTGTATTGCGCTGTATACTTGCAAAAAGTTTAACAATAACACCCGAGGCCATTTTTTTTACGTTTTCGTGGAAATTGACACGTAACTGAAAATTGCGCGAAAGTGCATGATATAACTGATATATAAAAAACTGTACATAAAATTATTTTAAAATGTACTCGTTAGTTGATTATAAAAAAAAAAAAACGCTAGCTTTAAAATTAAAAGCGAAGGACAGGTCGAAAAAGTTGAACTTTAAATTCTTTCCATTTAGGAAGTTATGATGTAAATCGGACCTAATCCAACGCATTTTTTCTCTTTTCAAGCAAACAATTTGAAGCTTATGTTCAGAAATTTTTTAAAAATGTACTAGTGGTTTCTTGTAAAGTATCTTAAAAAATTAAAATATTGTTTCAAATACGCAGGGGATCGCCTAGATCGATGGATCAGTTAGTAAAAAATGTTATTTACTGATTAGACGCTAATGATGTTCACTGACAAGCAGACAAATGAACAGGCGTTAAGAAAAAGCCACACCTTTTTCGGTGTCAGGGACCCCCAAACTCGTTTTTCCGTCTAAGTTTCTCCATGGATGTTCCGCAGCATTATGCAACACTCACCATACGCGTAATACTTGGTTTATGCACGGTAGGCGAGCAGATATATATTTTCCCTGAAGGTCGAGACGTAGCAAAAACAGGGCGAATGCTCCGAGGAATAAGAAGTGTCGCTACGAGCGCATTAGCACTTCCTCTTCCTAATTCAAGTGCGCGCGTGGGACGAGTGGGGGCCCCGAGTGCGTAACGGCGCGGCAGAGCTGCTTTTTGCCGAGCGGGGGGCCCGAGCCCAGGCCTTGCGGCGGCCTCGCCGGCACAGCGCGGCGCGGCGCGGCGCGGCGCGGCGCGGCGCGGCGCGCGGGCAGTTTGGGTCGCAGCCCCGACGTCCTGGCGACCGGCGCAGGACCGGTTCCCCGCGGCGACGCCTTCGCCCCCACACGCCCCCCTCTTCAGCACACGCGCACACCATCCCGTGGGCTTGACGTATTCCTCGTGAGGACGAAGTGCCTGGTGTGATTTTCACAAGTGACCAAGGGATATGGTTTTAAGTATTGTTTTACTGTTTCATCTTCATAACATGTCAATCTAATTCCTTAGGAAATGTTTGTTCATCATCTATCTTATACTATTTGCAACACAAATATAATTTCTTCCATTTTTTCTTTGATTTATTTAAATAATACGTTAATTATATTACTAGCTTATGTCAGGATTTAAATGATTTTTACAAATTTTGTTTTCTAATAAATTGCGTTAGAAGGACCACGGTTCGGATACCTAAGGTTCGTATTCAGAAGCAACAAGTCTGGCCAACTTTCACTCGATATCTCCTTTAACCTTAATTACCCCCTACCAATTGGACTTGAAAAAGTGCATTTAGCTTATAATGTCTTGGCTCTAGAAGGATGCTAGTCTTTTCAAGAGGGGTCCGAAGTTCCTCTCCGAGTGAAATGGAGGTTTCGATGGCCTTCTCCAGGATTATATCAGTCCGGGGTCTCTGCGTTCCCATAACTAGCACGTGCACGTGGAGGAGAGAGGTGGGAGGAAGTGAGGTAAGATGAGCGACGGTGGAGGGGGATAGGTCTGATGAGGGGAAAATGGCTTCTTGGTGCTGCGCAACGCTTCGCGGAGCGCCTAGCCCGCGTGGCCTTGGGCAGCCGTGTCCTGCCGCGAAAGATCTCGTGGCACGACGGGCGCCCGTTCGACCCGGGACCTCCGAGAACTCAACGGACGACTTTTTCTTGGGCTGGACTCTCTCGCAGCCACAGCCTACTCTCACTCGACTGCGCGTGGCGTGCCAACGGCGGCCGGCTCACTCCCTTCCACGCTGACACACGACTCGCGAGGATTCGACGCTAGGGCACAGGAGGCGGTGGCATGCAGCAACGGTAGACTGGGCGGAGGATGCGGCGAGGTTCTCCGGAAGCTGCACAATCACTGATAAGGGCTAGCTGTGCAAGTCAAAGACAGCATGAAACACGTACGAACTCTCCCTTCCCTTAGTCTCCTAATGCACGAGCTTACAAAATACAGATTCACAAATTAATTTTATTAACCCTCTATAAGGCGAGACGAAATATCTTCCATAATGTTGTATACTATTTATTTTTACGTTATCCTCCAATAAATTGACCTTTCATTAGGCATTTGCATAGTTCAACAATAATATCTATGACATTTCGATATTTTCTATTTCCAAAAAGTATGCCAAGAATTCAATTTACTCAACATTCAAGAAAATCTCCTTAAATTCTTATATTATTCGCTTAAAATAAGTTTCAAAAGAATGCCAATTTCTTGAGAGATTTTGAGAATTCTCTTAACAATAACGTTTTCAAATGCTTTGAGGAATTACGCCGACTCTCAGACTATGATCTAGGAGGTAACAAGGTTATTATCACTTGCTAGTTGTTTATATTTGTTTTGGACAGAAAATTTCATAATTTGGGATTTGTGTTAAATATTTCTGAGAGTGCACATGTAACTGTTCACATACGTTCTTGTGAAACGGTTCACATCTACGAAACACATTTGAAGTGAAGAAACATCTCAGGAAAATAAAGTAGATGCTTCAGAAACAATCTTCATATATTTTCTCCCTTATTCGTCTAACTGAAATTACACGCAAAGTGATAATGATTTTTTTTATTTTATTAGGAATAGGAAGAATTTTTCATTTCTACATCAATTTTAATTTCCACAAACGGGGTAAATTTATGCAGATAATGGACGAATTATTTTTAACTTTCAAGTCAAATATTTTTTGAGGGCACTTCGTAAAGAAAACGTATTGACCACACGTTCTTAAAATTCCTGAATACATTAATGTATTTTTTTCGTAGGCTTTTGTACCGTAGAAGCTGAGAGTACGACGATGAGATAATGTTTGCTACTACCTATAGTTTATTTTGACTAGACTGTAAAGAGCTTTATATGGTGCCTTTTTCTCATTATGAATTTATTAGTGCCATTTTTCTCATTTCAACCCATTTTGAAAAGAAAGTGTTTGAGATGATTTAAAGATAATACTTACTTTAGCATGGAGTTTTCGTAAATACAGTGAAATGCGACAGTTACAAACTATACTTTAATAGCCAATCTCAAACGGTTTTATCTCACTTTTTTTTTACCGTTGAACAAATGTTCGGACGAACTCTTACTAAAATTCTGGGATGAGCTTCCCCCTCCCCCTCACCAAACGTCACAGAGTTTTACTGTTTTTCAGAGTTTTAATAATTAAATAAATCTCAGCTTTCTTCTCCTTGCACCAATGTTCAAATAAAATATGCTTTTTATAGGCTCCCAGCAAACAACTTCAATGTGGGATTAATTACCCATTGTTCATCCTTCGACTCAATCAGATGCTTCGTATACTTAAGACAATAGCACAGTTTAATTTCGATGCAGGAAAATCAATCGAGCAATCGAGATGAACTGAAGTTTTATGAATAGATCTCCGCGATGTGTGGAAAAGTAATAGAGAGTGGAGAGGATGGTGGTTGCTAAGTGTGTGAGTTGAGGGAATGCTTGTGTTTGTTCATACGTGTCATTGTTTTTTTCGGGCATAAGCGAAGCTGTGATGGTTACCACCAACTCGTCAGTGACTGATGGCGCACCGTGTTTGATCCGAACGTTTTAAAATCCAAAGCTAAGAACAACTATAAGAACCATACAACACCTATAAGAACAAATTATTGTATAAAACATTATCGCATGTCCGAAACGCAACATATCTTCAAACAGAAGAAAGTATGTTTGGAGAAAGTAAACCTACAAAATAAATATCAAACAAAATAAATGACTTGGTAATTGTTGTGAATAATTTGTTTGAATGATATACTTTAGTACGTACATAATATAGGAACGCTTATGCACTATGAGACAAGAATTGATTGGTGCAAAAGAGATTAGTTTAATGATTATGTTCATTTCAAAGTTCGTTCATTAATAACCATTACGAACTAATTAGTCAAACGTTATGTATAATACACGCGAAATCCTGAATGCAATAAGCATTCTTAATATCGTTGTGCGAAATAATCAAGGTTGCGTGAAATATTCTATTTTATGTTGATGAGAATTTACTTAGGTCCTTCGTGGTTTGTACTTAGGTTCTTCGAAGAAGGGTCGCCAGATCATTGGATTCCGAATCTTCTTTATACAAAAATTGCCGTCGCCAGTCATCATGAGTACTTTTTAAGTGAATCATCTTGAAAGAATGCAATAATACCAGAAAAATATAGATTAGAATGATGGGCCGTATCAATAAATAAGCAGATAAAATAAATTAATTAAACGAATAAATTAAATAAATAAAAGTATATAAGTAAATCCCTTTGTTTAATGAAGTATCTCTATACAGAATTAAAAATTAGAAAAAACTTTTATAATGTTGGTTACAATTTAATGTAAGGAACTAGTCTTTAATATTATTTCTATACTATAATGTTTGCCTTTCTTTTTCTAGATCACTGAGAAGGACCATGAAATTGTTCGTGTTCTTCTATGGATCATGTTTGTTTACATGGCCATTCTTGGATCTTAAGTATTTTTTTCCAAGAACAAAGGCCCTGCACCTTCAAAGGACAATTCGATTGTCTAGTGACAAAAAGATATATTTCTTTATACTACTATTGTTTAGTTACGTTATCTGTCAGACAGTGACCACACAACTCTCCATGTTTACAAATCCTGATTTCATAAGCTCAGTTCCCTTAAGTGATTTTGAAGTTATTCACTTAGAGGATCTTTATGGAACTGCAAGTGAATGAAAATTGTCCATAAATTCAGTTTTATTTTTCAAAGATTCAACCATCTTAAAAGCATAGAGATTCAATAGAGAATTCAACGTTTTTTCGGGAAATCAATTTCCGAGTTATTAATTCGTATTGGTTGAGCAAGAAAAAATGCTGGCATGTCGCATTTGATAAGTGTGGTGTGGAGCACCGAGGTGTGGGTGGAACCGATAAGAAAATTTAGAGAAGAGATGGAGAGATCAATCGCGATCTATAAGAACATTCAGACTACATCACGTTTCACACCTCTTCCACGTGCCTTTATCTTTACAGAACGAACAAGGGGGGAAATTCTTCGAACGAGCCTGGAAATAGATAAATTTGCAACATTCAGTAGAAATACTATTTTTAGAACCCAAAGCAATTATGAGATATCAAAGATGACAAACCTATGTTACAGATCTGTTAATCGTTAAGGTGTTTAATTTATAGAGAATAAATTTCACTGATTAGAATTTGAAGAATGTCACTCCAAATAACGCTCTACCTAAAATACTCACTTTCTCTGTCTTATACTGAAATTTCTCTACCACAAATTCTTTTGCAAAGCTACGATCTGTATTCTGTAAGGAAGTAAGATGTGTACAATGCAGAGAGTGGATCAACTGCTTCCAAAATGCAAAGTCTCACGCAGTCAGTCCTTTGCATGTTCAAGGTCACATCATTGTGTACTTTAGGGAAATTAATATATCAGTTTTCGCAAAATGTTATCAGTATTTCACGACAGGTTAATGGGAGAACGCGAATCATTAAGATGACCGTGAATCAGGACGGAATACAGCTTCATTTTCGTAAATCTTCCAACTTCGTAATACTTTTTGTAAGAAGTTATTTTACAGTTGTGAGGGGAGTTTGGATCAACAAACAATCTTCGTTTTCTTGCAATATTGTATTATCTACCTACTTTTCACAAAGCTTACGAGTTTGTGGTTGATTAGAACTTTACTACACGACCAGAAAAGATGAAATGTAACACAAGAACAGAAACGTCAGAATTACACTGCAACCAATTAAACCGACCATTCAAGTAATTAAATGTATAAAATGCATATGAAATTAAATAAATCAAATATCGAGTAATACAAGTTTGCTACAATTCAACAACTATATTGTACGTTTTGTGGTGTGCCAATGTCACAGCGATCTTCGATCTAGTAATTCTAGAATGTGATTTACGTCGTACCACTGTCGCTTTCTTTAAATATTATTTACACCTTTACTTCGCGTTCCTAGTGAAAACGGGAAAATGTCACCCTCAGAGTTTGCACGGCTGTTTCTCAGTAGCGCGTCTCGATTTGTCACGCTGCACAGTCGCGCATAACCCGCACGTGAGACTCACCTTTCCTGAAGCCCAGGGACGCCGTGTAACCCAAGTTATCGAATCGAATATCGATAGACTTCTGAGGCGGCAAGCGCATCAGTACTTGATTGGGCGCCAACAAATCGGATGTCTCCGATGCATGGTTGTTATTGTTGACGGGCAGTGGTATGGCCGCGTCCGCAGTCGCGGTCGCGGACCCGCTTTGCGGTTTCTCCATCAGCCTTCAGCTGCGGCGGCGGCGACGGCGACGAAGGCGGAGGCGAAGGTGGCGGAGGTGGTGATGGCGGTGTGGCGGCGGCGGCGGCGGCGGTGATGCGCGCAGCGGGGCCGGCCGTCGGTCGCGGCCGAGGGTTCAGCGGAGTGTGGCGCAAACTTGCTGGAGTCGCTGGTTATACGCGCGCCCCACCGCGCCGGCCAAGCTCGTCGTGACCGCGCGGACTTTGAGTTGGAACGTAACAGATAGATTCTTTCGATGCTCCGGCACCAGGACTTTTTCCTTTCTCACGAAAGAAAAGATGGTTGACGTCATGGCGCCACCGGAGCGAGTCGGAGCACGTGCAGTTCGACCCCTGACCGCACCCGTCACCCTGGTCTCTTTTCGAAACACAAGAACTTCTCATCTTCGTTGGCAAAACTCATAAGAAAATGAATATTCTGATAAGCTCTTTTTCAGCTTTTCAGAGCTTTCAATACCAATTAAATCACAATCTTTCGTTTCAGAATTCAATACCCAACTAACAAACAAGTAATTAGTTTTCAAAACTTACGTTATTATTCTATGGTTCTGGCAAGTGTCGTATGCATTGGAACAGGTTTGTTGAATGTCGATTGTTGAATAGATATTATGAAAATGATTAAAGTAAGAGAGGACTATCTGATGAATCACTTACTGTATGGATCCCGATATCATCAGACAAAAACATAACTTTAATAGCACTCAATAAAAATGGAAATGGTCGGGGTCATTTAGTTCACAAACATAAATATATTCCAATAGGAAATTAACGACAAGGCCAGAGAATAACTCAACGCTTTGTCTGTAGGTTTTATGTGTGGCGGCTCGTGCTGCAGCGGTGAGACCGCTCCCCTTCAACCTCGGAGTGTCGGGGTTAAAAACCCCGGGTCAAATAATGTTACATGAAACCTACAGTGTAGTCTGGTTTGTTTTTATACAAAAATGCTTGAAATATTTGAATAAATTGGTGTTGTATTGTAATTTAAATCAAGGCTACTGTTAATTTCATTACAGAAAGTGCATGTTAATGATTTTCTGATTTGACAATGATCACTATTTCGAAAGCTAAAAGAGGAGGTCATGTCTTATTTCTTACAACATTTTTGTAACGTTTTATTCGTTATCTTTTCCCATTGCATGAAAATAAACGAAATAGTATAACAAACCTACCAACGAAAGATTTTGGAATAAGCAATTTCAGCTTGAACATAAGTATACGAAAGCAAGAGACATATTGTTGAAATTTTGACTAATCCCAGAAATGCAATAAAATGGACTTAAGAGAAGACTTTATTACATGTAAAGAAAATTGGTTTATCACTTACCGTACCTCACGTGATGGAATCGAAACATTACACCACGTCAAACCGCGTCCACACCAGCTACTTGCCCTCATGGGAAGCCCGAAGAAAGTGTCGAAATTTCCACAGAAAATGCGTTTCGTATGTCGCTCATTCGAAAAAAGGGGGTTGTTTCTTGCTCGTATTTAATTTCTATATATAGGGTTGTTAGAATACTTATGTATTAAGTGTTCTTCAACCCGCGAAAGTGATTTTCGAAAAACAATCTTTGTCAGTCCGTTTACGTATGAGTAATTCTTGAGTAAACAGTATTTTCACTCAAATGGATATTCATCGACTGATCTGGCTAATGTCACGAATCCTAACGACCTAATCGAATTGACCGAAACGGATCTTTTCATGTTGAGGGAACTTAACATTAAGTACCAACTTAACCAAAAATTGTCTCAAAAATAGCGCCAATTTTTGCTTTAAATATTTTCCTTGAATAGAGAAATAGACGTATAAAAATAGCACAGGTCCAATTTTTGGCAAACGATCAGAATTTTCGAAAATTTGAAAAAAATATGAACACTGCCAAAATACAATATTGATGATAGAGATTTTCTCCATCGTGAAATCAGTTTTTAACACTGGATCTTCAATTAACGTAATTGAAATTTAAATTTTTAAAAACTGGAAATGCAAATTTTCAACTTTTCTTTAGCGTCGGGATTGAAGAGAGTCTAGCGTGTAGCTGGTGGTGCAGAAGAAACGTGTCAGGCGTGTTTAGACTAAGGACGTGGGATCGAATCCCAGCACGAAGGAAACAATTTTTTCTAGAAAGATTTGTTTTGCCAATTCACGTACTATTGAATATTGCGTAGCCGTTACAAATAAGGCGTTAAAGTATATGGTATTAAAGCAGCACTAGTTTTCAACATAACACATTGTCTAAATAGCATGTATAGGAAGAGTAACTTTATTTAAAAGGGTAAATTGAAACCATTCACTTTGATTCTATAAAGTCAAATTTTACGAAACTGAGATCAGTATCATAATAAGAGTTATTACAATACATGTATTCATTATATTAGAATATTCGATTAGTTACTTGAGGCTTAAAAGACTCGTACGATAATTCTCCAATTTCATATTGTAATAAGTATGGGCGGATTTTGATGACGTAAAAATTCGCCAAAAAGATCAATAAAATGCTCGTAAAATGTTTTAAAAATGACCTAAAAACAAAGAGAAATAACGTATATGATCAAAACCAGTTCGGATGAACATCTTAAGCTGTTGGATTTGCTAGTGATGTAATTGAGGCTTCTTCCATTCGTTCAAGTGAACTCAGCTCGCAAACAATATGGTTTGGACTGTTATTTACTAGGAAATATCTTTCTTTAGTTATCCCGAAATTGACCGAAACGGCAATGGCGCTGACAGGGGTTACGGGACCCTTAGATTACATACAATGGCTCTACGAAAATGATCATTTTCTTTTGTCATAACAAAAAAATTAATGGCTATACTAAACGGCATTGTTCTAAAGTGAAAAGAAAAAAATGACATTTCATTAAAATCCGCCCCTAGTAAAAAGATATCTTACAATACGCATGTCGTAAATAACTATTTGAAAAGAAGTAATTTTAGTCTATGTGTATAGCAGGAATCATACGGTAATATTAAGACAAACAGAATCATAAACATGAATTTGCTAATCTGAGCTGTGTCATTATCAATCTACCGCTGGGTAGGTTATTTCGTAGTAACAAACAAGTAACAAACTTTAAATATCTTGGATGTGTTATACCGTCCTTGAACAGAATGATATGCAAAAGAAAATAGATTTATATATTTATTAAAAATTAACTATTTGATTTCGATTTAGTTTTTTTGGGAAATGGAAGACGAATCATAAAGAAATTTATTAACATCTTAACTAATTAAATGCCGTCTTAGCATTTGCAGACATAAAGAGGCTACCTTTACCTCCTTAATTATTAAATAATTTTATTTTTAATTAAAAAAATGTGAACACATTATTTTGAACGATTCAACTTAATCACTCACAAATCTCAATGCGATTAATTCATGTCCCCACCTCTCTGGGGGGGGGGCATGAATTAATCGCATCTTGTATATATTCGTGCGTATCTGAAAGGCGTTCTAAAGTGAGAAACGATTCATTATTTGGGCGGCATTCATTCAATGGCAATACTTTTTCGGCAAGCGATTAAATTCATCGACAATTTTTTTCCCACATTTATCAATAAATGAACCTTCGTCTAATTTTCCTGCCGAGTTCACGCGAACCAGGGTCATTGAAAAGTTCCAGAATCCCGAACCCTTCCGTAGCTCAACTTGCTCTGAAGTGAATATATCATTGGCACTATTGCTTCTTGAGACAGCCTTTCGACAAAATGCACTTTGCAATATATCTTTATAAACAGTTTCTTTGCTAGCCGTTAAATATACAGCAATACACATCGTACTATTGCATGGAGAAGATAAAAAATAATTATTATAGTTCTGTTCATATTCGCCATAAAATTGCTTCTCTCGCTTTTATCAAATGCGCCAGATAATTTGTTTTTACACTAATAACATGTAAGCGAATTAAAATATTGAAACGGGAGTTTTAATGGTTGTTTAGAATAAAAAGGAAAGATAGAATCTTGAAAAAAAATGTCATAGCTGCCGTAAGACAGAAATTGTTATTGCAATGATCCCACGAAAGTACCAATAAACGTTAAATTTTTTTTGTTTTGTTTTTAGAAGAAATCGTAAAGACAATCATTTCGCTCCTGAGCATAGTTTATCGCCTCGAGGCGCTACCGAGGCCGCGATACCACCTCTGCCCTTGGCATTGAGCGTATGAAGCGAAGAATCGAAGCGAGACATTGCAAACCTCTCTGTTTAGTATACTTGTGTGGGGAGAGCGAATGGAATGAGTGCAAAAAATGGAGGTGATTATGAAATGCTAAGTTCTAATAAACAATTAAATATCTCGAGAAAGGAAGTTGATAGCACCGATCGGATTGCGGAATTTTGAATTGCGTTTAAAGGGGATGCCTAGGAAACTATAAAAATTGCAACATTTGCAAATTTGTAAACAATTTCCAACTTTTGTTGATCTAAAGCGGGAGAGTCTCCCGATGTCCAAGCGCCTAAAACCGGGAATTAACAATTTTGCAACAATTTACAATTTTATAAACAAATTCGATATATGAGCTAGAACGACCGGCAAGGATCCGCAAATTGCGCCTGAGATAGACATTTTAATATAACAGTTTGACAGAGTTACAAATTGATTGCTAAAAGTTAGTATAATTGTTGCTAAAATGCTGAATATTTACTGGTCTATTGACAATAATTCTGGACGGAAAACCCAGCCCAGAAATATTTTTTTCGTTATGGCGTACACGCAGGCAAAATCTCTCCTTCGGCAGGGAAAGACGATATTGCCACCTCATACGTAAACAATCGAGGCCCCCGCCCCCGGGAAAAGCGTCTTTCCCGCCCCACGGTAGTTTGCGTCAATTACATACACACTAATATTCTGACTGTACCGTTTGCCCCTCCTGACTGTAACGCGCCCCTCCTCCGGATCGCCCAAGTTTGTCTGGACGATTCGGAAGTCAGAATTTCACCCGCCCCTTTTTGTGGGGGAAGGGGGGGACTTTACAGTGACTCTTCAGTCCGTACACTAGGCAAGAAAATATAAATGGCATAGAAAAAATATTTATTGAAGAATTATGAGGTACAAAATAAATGTACATATTCATGTGAACCTTCTTCACTCATACATTACATAATTATCTTTAAATAATTGAGTGAATAATAAATAGAAAATAAAACTTCTTATAATGTATATGCAGTTCACTACAAAAATGAACGTACTCAGACAATTTGTCTTTAAAAAAACGAAAAATAATAATTCAATATTTTGTGTAACAACCTTCAGTACCAATAACAACCTGCTGTCTTGCTGGAATTGATCTTACATGCTTCCTTATAAAGTCAGGCGTGACTTTCTTACATTCTTCAGAGAGGACCATCTTGAACTCTTTTTTTATTCGAAACTTTATGCTTCTGCACATGTTATTGCCACCAAAAGTTCTCAATAGGATTGAGATCGGGTGATAGAGGCAGCGTTTTGAGGCACTTTCGTACATTACAACAACAATAACTTCACAATATGCGCTGTATGGGTGAAAGCGTTGTCCTGCTGAAAGTAATATGCCCCAGTACAAGATTAGCTGCACTTTGTTTGACATTGCTTTTTAAAATTAATAAATATCTAAATTTGTTAATTGTGGAATGAATAAAATGGAGTTTTCCGACACCTGACGCATACATACAGCCCTATACCAATGCGGACCCCTGCCGTGCTTTACAGTTGCACGCAAATTTTATTTTCTATGGCTGCATTTACCTTCCCCCACACGTACTGTTGTCCATCTGATCCAAATATCTAATGAATTTAATAATGAATTTACTTTCATTGCTGAAAAGCACTGTTTGACAGTACTCCGAAGGGTGGTTTCGGGAAGTTTCTGAGGGTACAGTTCTCCCTGTTGTTGAAACCACCCAAGGTGTCATTTTAATGAAATGACACTTTGGCGAGGGTTCCTGCTGATGTTATTGACAATATTTCTTTTATTTCGTTCGTTGAGTATCAGATTTTGGCCTCAGTCTATATTATTAGTTAATTAGTCATCGTACTTGAATTTGTCTACCATACCTTGAATATCGTCGTGGCTCTCGTCATGGATAAATTCACAATAAGTCTTCGTTCTTCCATCGTCGTTTCCCTTCTCGGGGCCATTTTCAATTCGATGATGTTCTCTGCAAATCTGACCATCGTCCTTCCAGGAAACTTCAAATATCAAAATCACATATTTTATTTCCTGGAATATTCATATGAGAAGAATTGTGGTATCATTAAAGGTGAGCAGTAAAGGTGCACGTCAATTTTGAGAGCTACTCTAGCGCTGTCTGGATGTACCTCTGCGGCTGCTCTGATCGGTAGTTTCCGTATTTTATTATTATTATTATTATTATTATTATTATTATTATTATTATTATTATTATTATTATTATATTTTAAATATAAATAAAGCTCAATGTGCACGACCTTCCACAAAACGATTCGATCAGAATAATAACAGCAGATCCCAACCGAAGTTTGTTTTGAGAAAAATGCCTTTTTCTGTTTTCGTTACACTCCGAACAAATTTTTGAAGGTGGAATTGGAGGCTTTTGCCATATACCAATTCATTTGATCTTTTAGCATACGATAGGTTTATGGTAGGAATTTACCGTCATACATTTAGCGGAAAATGCGAGGTGTATTGGGATCTGCTGTTATTATCCTGAGTGCCTCAAATTAGATCGAAAAACTAAAAAGGACTATTCATAATTATGGTTTCAACAGTTCGTAACATTCACATTTTTAGCTCTGCATTTTTGCCCTCCCCTTAAGTAGTACGGTTGGCCTCACACCATGGGGTCCTGCGGTTTCCTAATTTTTTCTGAGGGCGAGGTAATTAAAAAATAGAAAGTAGGTACCATTTCTCATAGTGCCTAGGAAAAGTTCTGTGTAAGTGCCGTAGGCGTGCAGCGATTTCTCCGCTGCGCCAAGCGAGGCCTAGACGTATACTGAGTATTGTAGCTTTAAACCCATACGAGACATTCAGTTTACCCGCAGTGTATTTCCAAAGAAACTCTGCCCACACATAACACTCGCTCTAGTAGACACTCGAACGGACATTACATTTTACCAGCTCGCACATTACATTTCAAAAGGCTTATATTCAAATTTTTGAGTGCTATGAGTATAATCGTAACTTAAGCGGGGGTTACACCCCCTTTCTCTCTAGCCCAGCCTTTCATAATTATACGAAAATATTTAAATGGATGTGAGAGAAAATGTTATAAAGAATTTAAAATATTTGAATAAGGAGTTGAATCTTCTACTTCACTTTCAAGGATTAGGATTGACAACTCTACTCGTGCTACCTTTCTTTTGAGCGTCCTAATTTTCGTTTGCCAATAGATTTTCTGTTGAGAACTGGTTTTACTGCTCTGTTATTAACAACTCTTTCTACATGCTGAGAGTGCTTGAAAATATGCTACAATGTTTCTACATTGTAGCTTATTTTCTTGGATGCGCCCATTAATAGAGTAGATAGGTAGATCAGATATTATATCATCGTTAGAAAAGGATAATTTTCACATAATTGATTTAAGCAGAATATGGATTTTTCCATATCATTTTCAGATTTACCTGATTACCTGATCATCAGCAAATATTGGGGTATTTGTGCATTTCTTTTGGGAGTATAGACTAATTTCTGGATCTACTGATTTTCTCCATTCTGTTGCAATTTTGTTCGTCCAGTAATAGAACATCGGCAATTTCCTATTACTGTTATATTTTCTACACTTGTTAATAATTCTTACATACAGTTAATAGGTGAAATTAAGGTGGGTTATTCCACAGAAATTTCGTTCTTCCTTATAAGCAATCATATGACCTCCGCTGGTTCCCAAGACGTTGGTATTTCTTAGGTTTTCTAACCCAACGAGATTGACAAAACTACAACAAAACGAGATTAGTTACTTCACAAGGGCTAGTCCAACCCTTGTGAAGTGTCCTAAATGCTATCCCTATCCCAATTCCTTTCCAATTCTGGCCGCAGTGAATGACGCAGGCGCGCGTGGTAGGAGGCGCGTACGCGGATATGCTACCTGGCGCTCCTCTTGACAACTGACTGCGACGAGACGTGACATATGACAAACTGTAATGGAGGATTACTCCTACACAGGTTAATGGACGCTCCAATCACGCCAAGCCAAAGCGCTCAACACTCTCCAAGAGGCTTGGAGACACCTTGCATCTATCTAGACACAACAATTTTTTTAAAAAAAAGCCTCATGCTATTTTGTTTTTCATTTGTCGTGGGCCATCGTGCATTTCTTCCGATGTTATATCATCTCCTTGATATAACCATGGCTGTTTGATTCCCCATGTATGAAAATCTGTAATCATAATGTAATTTGGCACATCAGCCTCGTCAGGTTGGCCAAGCCTGCTTGTCGGTCATGGGCTCGCGAAACCTGTGATAAGCAAGTTACGCCATCTACTTGGCATTTTATACCTACGAGAAGCTTTCTCGGTGTCAACCAGCTTTACGATCTGGGATATGGCAGTGAAAATTGGCAGTTTAATTTTTGCCCCATCCAAGAATCGAACGCAGGTCGCGGCATGGAAACCTAGCTTGTTAGGTATGAATCACAGGGAGCGTAAATAAAAATTCCGTTATAGACTATAAAACGAAAGAGGCCCGTTGCGTTGTACGTAGTAATTTTCAAGCATTCCTTGTAATGACACGTGTTATTCCGAACTGTGGACGCGAGAGAAGTCCCCTATGAAAGCGAGTTTGTGGGGTCAACTGGCCGATCGGCAAGCTACAGGTTAGCTCCAAGAGCTATAACACACGGAGAAACGGTGTTGACACGTCATAGGAGATAACGCAGCATCCGAGAACGAATTCGTTTTCGTCGATACGCGGGCGTGTTGGTGGAGAAGGCGAGTCCCTTCTGTACAGCGCTCTGCCAAATCTCTAAACGCCTGCACAAGCAATACTGATATCTTTGATGTAATTCTGGTGTTAAAAATACTTTTCTTAAAAACGCTTTTAATTCATTGGGGCTAAAGTACATGATGCTATTAATCGGGGTCCGAGAGGTTCTAGTTTCGACTCTCAATAGGTATTTAAAGGATTATCGACAATGGCTACATAACTAGGTCACGTTCTGTCGATGTCTGGGGGAGAATTCAAGCGGCCGGGTGCTCTGATCTGTCTTTTCGATGCTTTCCCCGATCAACACCAGCCGAATGCCGGAGCAGTAACCTAACAAACCGGCCAGGTACCGCGATCTTTCCTTACCATTCCTTGTCATGTCCTACCCCTTACTTACACACACTTACACTAACATGCACGACTGTTCGATTTATTTTGAGCTTAATTTGACCGCTCATCAGCTGTTACGGTGTCATCCAATCGGTAACTTACACGTCATTATGATGACGTTCAACCTCTCGATTGGGTGACACCGTAACAGCTGATTTACGACAACTGAGCCTATGTTCAAATCCCAGTATAGCTTGTTCCGACTAGGGTGGTGCCGCGCTGGTGGGAGATTCCTGGTTGGGGAGAACCCTGCTAGGCGACGGTAGGTCGGCGCCGATTTCGCCACCCAGCGGGAAAGATCACAGCCACCTCCCGAGCAAACGTACACGTACGAGACTATTGACTCGCCTGGAATCAGTAATCAATCAATTCCTGGGGCCCCTCTGAGGCTGTGCCCCTAGGCAGCTTCTTAGTTTGCTTAGACGGAATCCGCCCTTGTCTGTTACCGCCAACAGCGGGCGATGTCCGCACGATCGGAGTGGTGCACTCTACGGCGACAGGACAACCCGGCCCCCTGCAGCCCCATGCCGCCCACGCACCCCCTCCCGATGCCCACGAACTGGCATCGCCTAGGCATGGGGCACGTGCAGGCGATGCTCTGGACACCCAACCCGATGTCGTAATGCCTGCACGGCCATTGGGCCACTCTTGTTTCGGACGATGGGTCCCACATAACGCCCCATCCATATGAATATTTGCTTTCATTATTTCTCCCGTGAGGTAAGAATTATATTTGCACAAAAATATATATTTTCATTCCAAGCATGCTTCTCCTGACGTTTATCAAGAAAGTTTTCCACTGGAAATGAGATATTGTTATTAGTGATTATTTCAGAATTTTTAGGCAATAAACGAATATTTTAAAAGCGTATTTCAAGATTTCGTAGAGCATAAAAATCCTCTTCCCAATAATGAAACTTTGGGGAAATTTTCTTAGGTGTGGAAACGTATGGAGCATTAAGTATTGCATTTTCAGACAAGAAGTGTAATTCGTTTTATATTTAAAAGAAAAGGAAACATTTAAGAATGAACTTAGAATATCTTGGAGACACGGCGAAAAATAATGTTACGGTTTACTAATTCATTGCTGTGTGTTTATGGACATGAAAAACAAGTAACGGTATTGTCAATACCCTTCAGGCCTTTTTGATTCCTTATGCCCGCGCAAGCCTTTTGAATACTTTATGCACTCTCTAATACCAACGCAACAAGTACATAATTTTTATCAATTCAATTTGTTAAAGTTAAGATACAAGAAAATACAATAAATAAAAGACATAATGGTGAAATAAGTAAAATAACTCGTTATAAACCTTATTTTGCGTAATTGATTTGTGGTATAATATAGCAACATAACTGTTGCTAAGGGGCGAGAAATTATGTAATGTTTTAGCTCCACTAGTTTGAAATTCCATAAAATGTAAATTGTGACTACACAACGTATCAGAAGAAGGAATTTACGTCAGGTGTTTGTGTGTTCGTGAGAAGAATTATGTACTTTTCCGGTACCAGGGACGTACAATACAATTATTTCTGCACAACAATCCCATTTTTTTGCCGTAGCATTACATAACTATTCCTATACTACATAATTAGTATGCGAAGAAGTAAAAACGTAATTGCAAAGTCAGAATGTCTATGTATCGTATATTCACAAAGGGGTGTAAGTAAAAGTGTATATATGTGTATATATATATATATATATATATATATTCCCTCCAGTCATTAAACTTGTCGAAGAAAATCCACCCATATTATTTTCATGATGCGTCGACATTTAGTTGTGCATCATTTTCAGATTATAGTTGATCAACTTTAGGCACGTTGCAGGTGTACTAAAATGTTTCAAGAAATTTTATTAAAACAAAGTGAGCTAATTTTACAAACTTTTTCGCTTGCAAACTGTTTTAAATACCATAATTTTGCAATGCATCAATCTAGAAATAATGTAATACAACTGATTGTAATACAATTGAATAATGTAATAGATTTGTACAAAATTAAAAATGTACAAAATTAATCGAATTAACCAATTAATTAATAAAAAATTAAAATACAAACAAATACTACAATTCAAAGTTACAAATGAATTCAATATGATAGTGATTGCACTATGGAAAGAAGAAATAACCTTTTATAGTTCATGTTCTCAATGTCCAAAAGCCTCGCTTCCGAGAAAACTAAAATGCCCTTCAGTAAAAAAAAAATTTCCGTCATGTACCGACACAACCTACCGGCAGAGGTGGCTCAGGGCGTCAACTGTTGTCACTGTCCTTGAAGGCCTAGGTTCGAGTCCCGACGGTGGCGGCTTTTTTCGATAGTAGAACACTATCGAATTCAGTGGCTTTCTGGAGGAACATTCTAGCACCCGGCTGCTCTGACTGGCAATTTTCCGTGGTTTCTCCGACCAGGCGGAGCAGTACCCTAACAAACGGGCCATGGACCGCGCGCGATCTTTTCTTCCTCTTCCTTGTCCTATCGTCATCCCTTACACACACTTACACTTATATGCACTTCACTACCACGCATGCCGAGTGACCGGTCGGGAGCTTAGAGCTTGTTCCTGCTTGGTCGGTGCCCCACTGGTGGGAGATAGCTGGTTGAGGGAAAGCCCGTTAGCCAACGTTAGGTCGGCACCCGATCTCACCGTCACTCATCAGTGGGGGAAGATCACCGTCATCAATCGAGGAAAACACATGCACTACACTTACGGGACTATAATAACCTTGGCTGTTGACGCTTTCGCATAAACTAATCAATCGACACAACCTTCTTACAATCTCAACATGCAGTGTAAGCGTTGGGTAATATAACTAAATAATAAAATGGGAATTTAAAACTCGCGTCGAACACTAAATTACCGTGCAATACATTCCCTAGATTTTGTCACCGATTTACGTGCTTTTTGGGTATTAAAACAATATAATGCAAATATTCAGTTCAACCAAACTGCGACTACTTGTCTAAAATGAATATACTAATGTCGTGTGAAAATTAGATGCCAGTATTATTTTAATTTCAAGCTATAAACGAATTTTAAATTTTAACATTACAGCTTTTATTTCGTGAAATCTATTGAGTTTAAGTCATATGTTGTATATCAGTTTTTATTTCTTTTTTGTCAGGGATCAACATATTGAAAGCTGTTACAAACGTACAGGAACATCCTGTCACGTTATGCTATCGCATTTTCTACCAAGAGTCTCATGGCCATCTTCAAACCAGAATTGTGCATTATTGCAGAATTCCCATCCTGGCTCGAGCCAGCGACCCGAGCGGTTCAGCAGAATGTAGCTCTCACAAATAATGATACATATAGTGACGTCTGGTGATTCCGTGGAACTGGAAATCGGTGGGAGTCCTGAACAATATTGAAGGAAGCTCGGAGTTTTCCTATCAACTGCTTCAACACTCATTCAATCAACCCACCAGTTCTTTTTTAAAAATTGGGAAAAAATACTGTGAAATTGTAGGTTGTAAATTTCATGTTTTTTTTACGATTTAAAAAAACCCGGAGGGTAGTGGCGCAATTCTGGCTTTGGATTCGGATTCAGCGCGTCTACAAACATAGAGAACCATGTGACAAGTCTTTGGTTCTGACAACAATCTCCGAAAACAAAAAATACAAATTCCTGATGTTTTTTCGCGATTTAAAAAATGGCTATTCTGGCTTCGTATTCGGATTCAGCGTGTCGACATACACAGAAAAGCATGAGTCAAATACTTATGTCTGTTGACAAACTCCGAAAAAAAATAATTCCAGAATTGTTTCAGTTTTCAATTTCAGATAGTCCAAAACCGGATGACCCAGTATTTTCTGGAAGATCTTTGGCATCCAAAAATGGCGGCATAGCTTTGTACCAACCAGTCCAGGTTTTCTACAACTGCTATTTCTCATGCACTTCTTACACTTGCAGAATATGATGTGCAGTACACATTCATGAGCGGGTGACCTCAGAATAGTGACAGGCAGAAACCTACTATTTGTTCTTTATTAATCCCAGTGTTCAGCCTATTTTTGATTTCTAACTTTTCATTTCTAACTTTTAAGGTCACGGTAATTTTCGTAATATTCGCACGAATGAATATTAAGAACATATCAGAAGGGCTTTCCAAATTCAACAATGTGGTTTAAAATATAGTTCCGAATATGAGATATATGAAGACAGATAAGCCGTTTACGAGCCGGAGAGAGAGATTAAAGCTAGGGAGGCAAAGGCTGGAGATAACGGTAATGGATATAGTTGAGGTTGTAACTGAATACTTGTATTGTTGAGCTTGTAATATGGCCTCAAAATAATATATGTTCAACACACATAATAGGCGTGAAGTCGTGGCGCTCGCTTTACAACAGTACACGTAGCGAGAAATATTGTTAGTTATATTATTTTGCAATTTATTATATAATTTAGAGAGTTATTAGTGTTTTTTTCAGTATAGAATGATTTTTAAAAGACGTTAATATTTTTGAGATATTAACACACATTTTAAAAGGTTTTAGAGCTACATCACAAATACTATTGTACGTTTTTGTGGCTAACTTCAGATTCTTAAACAGCAGCGGCAAAAAGGAAAGTTCCAAAAGTCATCCACAATTTCATTTAGAAGACCTGTCAGCTCGCATGTAATGAATGACGCCAAGGGTTCAGCTGGGTTTACAGTTAAATAAACTGTAAAACATCTTCGACTCCCTTTTTGCTCTTTCTTTTTCAATGACTTGTTACGCTGGGTATTCACAAAGAGAACTGTATGGTGCGAAAAGATAATTAACATAGAAAATGATTAGCAAGGCAGATTGTGATTGGTAATCACAATAAATTTACGTAATTATAAATATGGACGACAACAACAATGGGGGTATAGAAAAGAAAGCGAAGTGAGCTTTATTTTGGAAAGAATACAAGGAAAAGACAACAGAATTGATAGTGGGGTAAAATACATAATATGTTAATAAATAATGCAGTGAAAGGACACGTGAGCAAATTCCGTTGTTTGCAGAAAATAAATTAAGAAGTTATTACGAGTAGGAAACCAAAGAATAAACAGATACTATGTTAAATGTGTGTGACCAATCAGGAGTGAGATCGTGTCAGATGAGAGACAGATGAAGGGCGCGCGAGATGAAAAAACGGGGCAGTCGGTGTGACACGGAATGAGTCAGATGTCAAAGAGAAAGTTATTTGGAAGCGGGAAGAATTACTCGTAGTATGAATTGTGATTTTTTAAATTTAAGGTCGCATCAACTATTAGGTCATTAGCGACCACTATTGCGTGTAACGGTATGGTAACTATGAGGATGACACGAAATGATAATGTTAGGGGTGAAAGGACGCACACAATACAACCATGCCCGAGACGGGACTCGAACCCGCGATCCTTCGGTCGGAGATCGCTAGAATTGTGAATTTGTAAAGGTAGTAAATGCACAATATTTTAAAGTAGCACATTTACTATAATTAGAAAGGAAATATAATTACGTGTGTGAAGACGCGAACATCACTGAAGTTAGCAGAATTCTCTGGAAAAAGAGCCTGAATGGAAGCTGAATGACCTCCAAGTTTGCGGTGGATCTCCAAAGGAAAGTAGCAAAACGGGGAACATTTATTTTTATTTGTATTTGCTATTGTAAGAATAGTAAGTTTTGTATTACAGTAAAATTTCTAAATGAATGATTACGAAGGAATTTGGCCATGCATGCAAAAAAGGAGGGATTTGTAGCGAGTATTAGATAACGAGAAGGTAACGATAACGATATATATATATATATATATTATATATATATATTAGAATATATTATATATATACTACTTAATATATAATGATATGTTGATAAATGAAGTAAGTACTATTATTTATGAGTAAAAAAACAAAGAGAATTCCCAATCCTAGGAAACAAACAAATTACTTTAGGTAAATATTTCGCTAGCGAGTATCTGAACAGACGGCCTATCAGATACACACACACACACACACACACACACACATTATATAACCTTCGGGCAATAGTCGGGGGAAATGTAAATTTGAAACAGAAAATTCAGGAGACTACTTAAACAAAAAGGTATCAGGAACGGTCCCCAGTCAGAAGATAGCTATATTGAACATAGACACGACGGTTTCTGAGTAGTCGTTTCAATAAAGAACCGAACTGATGGTAAGTTGTGAAAAATTTTGTCCAAATTAAACTGTCAATTACATTTAAATAGTGCGCATAACAAAAAAAATTGGAAACAAATAAAGTGTAGAAGCTATTATGTAGAATATTTTGGTAAGGAGTACGTTTTGTCAAAATTTGATAGTTTTCTCGATACAAAGCTACAAAAAAGAAGACAATGTTATCTTTTCTTTTTTGTGCTATAACTCAAATTCCAACGGAAATATTTTTAGCGAACTTAAGATTCGTATTCAGCACCGTAAAAACATAAAAGAGCAAAAATCAAAATTACAGCACAAAATGTTTTAGCCGACTAACGTAATGACTGGACTAAGCATTCTGTGCTGTAGCCTGACTTATCCTGTTACACATGCACTACACTAGAACACATATCGGGTGTCTGATTGGGATCTTAGAGCTTGTCACGGCTGGAGCGGTTTCCCGCTAGGAGAGATATTTGAAGGAGAAACCCCGCACACAGACGTTTAGGTCGGCGTCAGAACTCACCATCTAGTGGGGGAGGAACACCATCACCCGGGATAAAACATTCACTACACTAATGGGATTTATGGCTTAAGCAGTTGTGCCCGAAAAATCAATCAATCAAAAAATCTTCTCTAGTGCTCAAAAACTTCAACCAATCAAAACGAGATATCATGTGTGACTTAAAACAACGTCGTCCTTCGATCTCAAATAACAAGGCTTTTAAATCACGGCAAACCATTCCCAGTGGTGGAGGCCAAGTTCAATGGAGGGGAGTCAATATAAATACTCACAATATCTCAAATCTATTATCTCTGAGAAAACGTTATCACTGCTTTCAGCAATGTACGAGTATATGTTTAGACTGTGGCTTTACAAAGAGCAAGCACATCATCAGCTGTCCTTTCTGTGCCAACAATCACTGTTCTGTAACCAGTGTTGAGGAGTATTGATTAAAGTAATTAAATTACTTATAACGGTTACTTTGTTAGTAATCGTTACCTTTAGCAATATGTATTTTTACTCGTAACTTACTCCTTAATATAAAATTGTAATCGCTACTTTGTAGTAATCGTTACATCGCATTTAATCGTGAATATATGTTTAGATATGCCTATTTACAGTAGTTCTTTTCTTTTGCAAATAGATGATCTCGTGGCTCAGTGGCGAAGTCGCTTGCCTTTCACCACTGAGGTTCCCGTAGGATCCCCGTAGAACCTCATGTGAAATTTGTTATTACAAAACGAGTTTGCATGCTTCGCAGGGGCTAGTCCAACCCCTGTGAAGTGTCTAACCCTATCCTAATTCCTTCCCAATTCTGATCGCTGAGATGTGACGCGGGGGCGAGTAGTGGGAGGCACGTACGCGGAGATACTACGTGGTGGTCCTCTTTGACAAATGACTGCGACGAGACGTGACGGATTTCATATTGAAATATTAATGGAGGATTACATCCGCGCTGATATTAATGAAGGAAGCGCAAATTTCATGCTGAATTTGTAATTGTGTGTAATTTTTGACAAGTAACTGTAATCGAACCCAACTCCTTTTTACATACTCCCATCACTGTCTGTAACCATAGGAAAAATGAAATTTTCATTCGCGGTAACTCTAAGCGAAAAATAATTTATCAAAAATGTACCTACTCCATTGAAAGAAAATCCAATGACCGTAACAAAATGATCAGAAATGCAAACCTTCAAAAATCAACATCCACTCCCCCTAACTAATCCAGAACTCATTACCCAATCCCTTAAATCCCCATACCCCAAAATTTCACCAATGTCGTAAAAGTTCAAAACGTAACTTAATCCAAAAGCCAAACCCCGCCCGCACCTCATGCGCAAGACATCAATACTAATACCCCAATAATAAATAAGTATGAACTATATCACCTCATGCAACATGAACCTCATAAATCCACTTGTTTTGCTCTCAACCGCCGAGCGGGACGGACGTGATCTAGCTCCGAGTTGCTTGCACATTTATCAGTGACTGAGTCAAAGTCTTATCAGAACTAGTGCGATCGATAATTCATTTGCATAGACGTAGCCTACGACCGTTTTACGCATTGCGGCAATTATATTTACTTTTTATTATACTTTACTTATATTTCACTTATATTACACTTCGAACAATTATATTTCGATAGCAGTGCACCATCACATAGACAAAAAATTAAGTGTTTTGATCTTCTAATTATGTAAAAACAGAACTAAAAACAGTAAGTACTAGAGTGAATAACTCAACTAAATATTACGGTTAAGTGTTCAAAATGTCTTCAGAAGATGCTCCCCTAGGGGGATATATCAAGAAATCCATTGAACTACTGAACAATGAAGGAAATAGTGACTTACACCCAACACAAGTTAATTCGCAATTCACACACAAAAACCAAATGGCAGATCTACAGTAACAATATCAACATCTACAACAAACGCATATGCTTCAAGAACATCTTAACAAATTAGAACAACAAAACCAACTACAATATCACAGCTTCATTTACGGATCGCCCCAACAAACAGGTCGGAGACAGCAGTCATGTTCCACAAATACAAGTGTAACTTGCACAATCAGCCGGAAACCTTTAACCTGAAGACAATAAATCAGCAGAAAACATTAGTGAATCTCATCAATCAACAATTGCCCAGCATCAACTCATCAAAACAGAGGACCCACGAAAGTAGGTGATTATAGTGACGCAAAGCGCAGAATGCTAAACAATTGTGCTATTGAAGACTCTACATCAATAAATAGGTATTTAGATATGCATTAGAAACGCAGATAACATTCGCAGGTTTACCCTTAAAACCACAGGGGATTCGGAAAAAATATTACTGAAAAAAATATTACGTTACCGTCTATCGAAACGTCAGAAAATATTGTGAACAGAAAAATGCCCTTTACTATATATACTGTGTAAAATCAAAAAAAACTTATCAGTTGTAATAAAAAATGTACCCTTAATATTCACTGAGAAGGAAATTTATAAGGAATTACAAAATTTTAAATTATCCTATAAAAATGTGACTGGACTGACTAACAGAGGACAATTGGACAAAAGACTGTAAATTATTACAATCCACAAACCCATCACCCATTTGTACTCTATGTAAAGAATATCATATGGCTACTTCTAACCAATATAAGTATTTTTCAAAAAGAAACAGAATCCAAAAATCAAACTAATTCAATACCCAATTCCAAACCTTACAGTCACAAAATGTAGTATATGAAAATAAAACTCACTCACAAACATTCTCACAACAAACATAAATCAAAATCAATTTCTTTGACAAATGACAATTAAAAACAATCAAAACACTTCTACATCCACATATGCACAAACTGTTACACAAAAAACTATCCAGTCAAACATTACACCAATTCTAATGCAGATGTTACAAACAATAATTTACCAAATAACAACAATATTTATTCTACAAATACAGAACATTGTATCAAATCAAATTTCAAACAGAAAAAATGGATAAACAGCCAAGATCAATACCACTCCTTAACTGGAATGCAAATGGCATACCAAATAAAAAAAAATACACCTATCCAATTCCGGAAAAATGACTTCGTAACCATTGCATAACCATGCATAACAGAAACTCACTTTGCTCCAGGACAAAGTTTTAAAATTCCACGTTATAACTGTTCCAGAAAAGACAGAATATGCCAACATGAAGCAGGGGGAGTAGCTCTACTAACCAAAAAGAAACTGAACCACTCATTCATTTCTATTCCAGAACCGAACGATCTTGAACTGATTGCAGTGAAAATATCTTTAAATAATGGATACTTAAATATCGTAACAGCATATAAACCGCCTAAAAAACAAATCAATATAAATGAATTAAAGCTACAGAACTTACTTTTTTAATGAGAGACCTAAACAGCAAACATATCAATTGAGGCTGCAAAGTAAAAACCCCAAACGGGAGAAAGTTAATAAAATCATCAACAACTTTGAACTTCCAAACCATAGCACTAACAAGTCCTACTCACTACCCCAAAAACCGTAATGCTCAACCAGATATCCTTGACATCATTAAAAATTTAACACATAGCCTCTCTGCTCATGGTTTACCTGAATTAAACTCTGACAACTGCCCCGAAATACTCACTTCAGATATGAACTATATTAAAACAGAATTACCCTTTGGCATAGACACGAAATCATAGATTGGATAAAATTCCAAACAAATGTCGATAATGCTCTTCCCACAGACCGTTTCATGAAAAATAAAGAAGAAATTGATTTTGCCGTAGATACATTCACTAAAATTATACGAAAAGCAACGGAAGAAACAAATTCTAATCCTATTCATAAACCAAAATCTACACAGCAAACCATAACTATTAGCATTGAAAAATTAATTCGAATGAATCACAAAATACATCGACAATAGCAACAATACAGGTCAGACTTTAAAAAAATGCTAAATAAACAAACACACCAAGTAAAGACAGCTTTAGACGAACACAGAATCCAACAATATAAACATACATTAAAAAATAAATCCTAAAGACAGCGATTTATGGCAGGTTACAAAACAAGTATTGAAAGAACCCACAATTATACCAGAGTTAAATAGCTTAGAAAAAACAGCAACAAGATCAACAAAATAAAATTGTAAAATACTAGCTGAACATTTCCAAGAAACATTTGCGTTAAATACAACTTCAAACAATAACAATACAAACCAAATTAATAACTGTGGAGTAACAACAGAAAAATCAGTAAAATATATATCAAACAATTGCACACCTGCCTATCAGTTGGAATATACCAAATACCAAGCATACTTTAACAAAAACTAAATAAGAAATCAATTAGCTACGTAACTGTAATATTCAATTCAATGTTAAGGATACTACCCCACACAATGAAAACCCTCTATAGTAATTCCGATACCAAAACCAGGTAAAACCAGCATCTACAGAAAACTATGGACCTAAAATCTAATAACTGTCATAGCCAAATTAATGGAAAAACTAATACTAAAAAGACTTCTGAAATGCATTAAAGAAATGCCATTAATGCCACTTTTTCAATTTAGATTTTAAAAAGACACCGGAGAACACACCAACTTTTAAGAATTACGGAATTAATATATAAAAATTTTCAAGAAACAAATTTACATTTATATTTGGACGTAACACAAGTATTTGTAACAGTTTGGCACGAAGGATTGATATTTAATTTACAAGAAACAGGTTTACCCCTTTATTTAGTGAAAATAATACAAAGCATCATAAAAGAAAAAGTTTTTTCGGTAAGAATAATTTCAACCTACTCTACACAAAAATAAGCAGGAGTACCACAAGGCAGCCTATTATCAGCAACTTTGTTCAACATATTCACAGCAGATTTTCCAACAACTCAAAACACAACAATACGGTAATTTGCTGTTGACAGGGCAATACTAACCTCTAACAAGTGTCTATAAACAGCTACAAGAAGAACTAAACAAAGTAACACAAAGGGCAGACAATCGGAAGATAAAACTAAACCTTAACAAATGTGTAGCAAAAATATTTACACTATGCCCAATAACCACAACTCGCAAACCACTAAAGCTATTTGATAAAACACTCGACTCTTTACCAAAAAACAACCCTATTAAATATCTGTGAAAATCAATAGACACAGACTAACATGGACAAATCATACAAGCAAATAGAAGACTACATAAATTGTACCCATCAATTAACTGAAAAACCTCTCTCAAAACAGAATGTACTCTAGTCCTTTACAAAGCAATAGTTCTCTCCATTATAATGTGTGCATGCCCAATATGGAACACTTCTGCGACTAATATAAAGAAAATACAAACCTTCCAAAATAAGATCTTACGTATGGCTGTAAATGCCCCCTGGTTCATTAGAAACACTAAATTACGTTGGAAATTAAAACAGAAGCTATCCATCAAATAATTCTCAAACGTTCACATTCTTTTTTCACATATTTACATAATATACCTGCAATTGATCATTACAACCTTGGTTCATCAGCAACAACATTTCGAATCAAAAACAGATTTCTATATGACAAATATTTAATTAAACTTGCTGACCCCCTTAAATCGTTCAGAATTGGAATAAACAATGCAAGGAATAATCAACAAATTTACTTGAAAAACAACAAACAATAATGAGGAACCTTTTGGGCTTCCCATACTTATATTTATCTAAAGAATAACTTTTTTTAATGTGACCCTTTGTTCCAGTGTTGATTGCAAGGTATTCCGCTGTTTGTTATTTACTTTTGTATACTTGTGTTTTGAGTTGTTATATATATATATATATATATATATATATATATATATATTATATTATATATTATATTTTAATATATATATATATATATATTAAAACAGTCCCTGTAAAGAACTTATGCTGGTCTGTGCAAATGAATTTTAAAAAATAAGAAAAAAATCACTTTTCCCGTCCCTAATGAGCACCATTCAAAATTCAGTCTCATAAAATATCTAGGCAATAACAATGTCTAATTAGCTCTATAATAACTAATCTTCTTGAATTGGAATTCAAATAGCATCACTTATAAAACTAGAAGTGCTACAACAGAACATACGTTCTCGCATTTTTTCTAAATTTGTCATTTTCGAAATTTTAGTGAGTTTAACGAAAAAGAGACACGCGCCATTATTTTAAGCGTCCCTTCTTATATCCGTGAGAAACAAGTTGAAGAAAGAAAATGGAGCGGTTTATGAGGCGAATAGAAAACTTTTTAAGCGAATTGATTGTTGAGTGTATTGATGAGTCATGAGCTGCCATTGTTGTACATCGTTTCTGGTGTTCTTCCGCGGAGGATAGGTTTATTAAATGCTTTTTTCTGTAGTACTTCCTAGCATGCAATCACGTTGCCATGAACAGCGACATGTTTCGGCAAAAAAATGTTCTTTTACTTTCTCGCCAAAGTACTTACGTATTAAAGAGAAAGTATTGTAATGCTACGGCATTGCCTTGCGAGTTTGAAACGGATATATAGTTTTTTGCGGGTACTTTACACGAAAGCTTAACATTTTCAAAATGTTCTCAAAAACTCTATTTTTTCTTAAGCATTGTCCTTAAGTAAGTAAGGACGCTTAAAAATGCGCAGGTCTCATTTTCTTTGAATTCCATGAATTTCTGGTTCAATTTTTTTTGGCCACAATATTGGAGAGAGAGATTATTTCCTGAATATAGTCTATTGTTTAAAGGTAGATTTTCAAATACCATATACATTTTTTGAAAATCAGGGTACTTTCCGTGTAGCTTTGAGAAAAATGTTGGTATATTTTAAACAATTGCAGCCGGTGGTGCAGTACTTACGTTCCTGACGTGTGGGGCTGAGGGGCTGAATTCCGATCTCGGAGCGGAGAACAAATTGCTGGTTGGAAACATGTTTTCTCGTTCACGGACTTTATAGTATTACTTATTAGTATTACTTGCAGACATGACAAATAACGCAATAAAGTTGTGGCATCACTAGTTTTAAAGGGTTGAAGACGTTCAGTTTAACAGTAGGCTTGTAGTGTAGGAGTAACGTGAATGTTAATTGTAAGGTTCTGAGTTTGATTTTTGCTCGGAGAATATTGGCGGATTGGAAATACTTTTGTAGTTTCTTGTACTGTTATACCGTTGCGTAGCTGTTACAAATAATGTGACAAAGTATGTGCTGTTGTATCACCATTTTTTTTCAAGCAGTATTTGAGTTGAAGGTATAGATATATTCTTGGTTCACTTCATGAAGATAAGTTCCTTCAAGAGATTTTTGTTATCCCTGCTTTATGAGTTGTTCATGATTCACAATTTTAGATGAAGTGTATGTTGTGGATAAATTTAATGGTATTGAATTGCAATCAGGGGAGGTTATGACTGTGGCATGATGTGTCTGTTACGAATGTGACCTACTGTGCCCGACAACACTGTTTGGGTAACAAATCCAGTATTTAATATTCAAAATTCTCAGCGATGTCATTAATTATTTCAAGTCAGTTCTGGACCAGATGATTACACCAAATGCGTATATCAGTACTGATATTGCCCACGTGTTGATTTTTTAAAATTTTCTTGGCTCCATTCAATTAACGTATCAAATGCTGTTGAACTCCCGTGTTTTTAAGATACGATTTAATGTGATCAATTCCTCTCATTTGATGCACGCCGATACTCAAACTTTTCCTTTGTCCAGATGGATAATGTTGCATTTTCAAGCCCAAAACAGATGCAGAGACAATTCTGAACATTTGGGGTAATTTCACCTTGTTGCAAGCATCCAGTTTCAAGTCATCCATGCAAAGGTAATGGGTAAACTGACTAGAGAGAACTCACCTTTTAGTAAAGTAACAATTCGTATCATTTAACAAATGTAAAAGTGGGTATAGTGAGAAGGTAAAATCATAGAGCACTGAGTCATTTTGAAAAATGCCGTTTTCACCAAGATGGTGGCTCTTTTACAACAGACAATCCTATGTTCACTGTCCACCACCTCCTAATGTTTGAAAATAATTTAATAATAATTGGGTCAATTTCATATGTCTCCAGTAAATATATTATATAATTGTACGTCATCAAATCAAAGGCCTTCTGATGGACGATAATTGCCAGGCCATAATTACGGTATTATATTACTGATAACAAAACTCACGGCAACGAAAAACCTGATGTTAGATCCTGAAGATATTACGGCTCAATTTATACTAATGCATTAATGTGTGAACTTGTGTGTTAATACAGGTTAACACACTAAAATATTTATTATTACTGGCAGTTTTAAGAGACACAAGCTCAAATAAGTGATTGTTCTAAGTAGCTTATTTTGAAACCTTCGGAGAATTTTCACATTAGTTAAGGAATATTGCCCTTCTCTTGCAATGAGAAAATAAAAAGACAGGGCTATTCAGAAAAACCATCTCTTCTGTCTTTCAATACCTGAGCTCGTTAATATTGATAAGATAATCTCTGATACTGCTTATAAGATAATTTTAATGATAACCAGATATTAAAGGCGAATCGTTCCCCTTGAAAGTTTGCTTAATCACATTCTAAATGGAGGTGTTTCCCAAAGGAGACGTCAAAGTCCAAAAATCTATAGTACATCTCAACGTTAAATTGCTATGTATAAGGAGTTCTCTCTGCCTCTCTCACGATGATTCTCCCGTAAGATGGTTCTGGTCTAACGCCAACGTTGTAGCGATTCGAAAATTAGAAAATTGCAATTCTTTAAAGTGATATTTTTATAGTATTAAGAAAACGGCACTCTAATGAATTTTTGCAGATTATCTCTAGCAATTCCAAAGTTTCAGCGGTTCCGTGCTTTTGCAGGGAAGGGCTTCCGAAAGCTGACGCTAAATTTTAATTTTATTGATGTTTGTCGATTTTTATAAATTAATAAATGGATTATAAACATGCGCATTCATTTGAACAAAAAATTATTATTCAACTTTTGACTCTTCAAATAAAAAAAACTTTCTGTAATCAACATTTGATTTAATGAAAAAGCTCTTACATATTTATGTGAAATAATGGCCAATAACATTAGAACTACATCACAGCAAAAGGCGATAATACGATCAACCTAGGTTCTACCTCCAAAATGTATTCTTAATGTTTTATAACTCTTGTAATAATAAATTCTATAATATTTCAAACAAAAAAACAAATTATGAACAATATCAATGATCTTCATCTTCCTAAAAAACTTAAACCCATAAAAACAAACAAACCATCATTGGCATACCCCTTTCGGCTCTGAGCTCCTTTTGATTAAGCTGGGGTTAATAAACATTATTAAGACTTCAAATACAAAACATGGCATTTTTTATGTCTGCTGGTCACAATCGTTAATTGCTTATATATATATAT
>BOPP01000291.1:65705-81561 GCA_017312745.1 Gryllus bimaculatus | reverse complement strand
TATATATATATATATATATATATATATATATATATATTGTCAATGTATATATGTATGTATGCATGCATGTATTTATGTATATATATATATATATTTATATATACATACATACATACACATGTATGTATACACATACATACATACATAACATATCGTGCGACAATGCAATTTTATTGCAAGTTTTCTCACACCGATTTTTACGCCTAAATGTTTTATTTCTTCAATTTTCTTAATTTTGTTTCCTGTGCTCATAGTTATGTATTCATTTTTACTATGTAATGCCCTATACATTGTTTTAACTACGTTGAGTCTCAGTCCCCACTTTGCGTACTCATCTCTAATCCTTATTATCATAAAGTCTACGTCATCTTGGTCTTGCACCACTTGATTACCTATCGTCAGCGAACTGTAAAGTGTAAAGAGTAGAGTACATATCTACCGGTATTCCCATTCCCGCACAACTCCTTTTCCACATCTGCAGAACCTCATTCACATAGAATCTGAAGTGTCAGTGAAATGCAGCATTCATGCCTTAGGCCTTTCATTATTGGAAATAATTATTTCAAGTACTTTCCTACTTTCACTATTCCTGTTTCCTCTAAATATAAATCTTTCGCTGCAGCAATAAGTGTACAATGCAGTTTTAGACGTCGCATGACCCCCTATAATTTCTCTACTGGCACACTGTCATACACTTGTACGATATCGAGGAAGATATCTGGTTTGCCGTTTCTTTTGCATTACTTGTGATGAAATATAAATTATCAATGCAACAGCGCCCTGCTCGAAAGCCACTACGTTCTTCACATACTCCCTTTCTAAACGATTTCTCAATATTCTCCCACATATGTTACTAAATGAATTAGTTACTGCTATTCCCCTGTTATTCTCGCAGATCTCCTACCTTTCTTTCTGGTGGTCAGGTGAGATGGGGACTACTTTCCACTCATTTGGTACATCACCGATATTTATGCACTTGTCCATTAATAATTGTATCATTCGATTGGTTTTGGTGTTCCATTTTTTAGTAGCTCGTCTGGGATATTGCCAGGTTCTGGGGCTTTTCCACTTTCTAGTTATTTTCCCTCTTCGCTACTTCATCAACTGTTATGTTTATGGATCAATCCCTCTGACATATGATCTCGGTATTAAGCATGAATTCCGGCCTGTCGTCCTTCAACTGTTTACTGAAATACATTTCCCATTGTTTATTTGGAATACGGTGGATATGAACTTTCTCTCTGCTGAGTGATTTTATATTCCTAATGTATTTCCAAACTTCAGTCGTCTATTGCCTTGCGTTTCCTTTCCCCAGACTGATGTTTTTCTTTCCTTATCAGATTTCTTACTATTCTCCGCTGGATTACGTAATTGTATTTGTCTTTGTCTTCATAAGTGCTTAACCTCTTTTCAAATAGCTGTTTCTTTCCTTTGATCTCATTTATCAATTCTTCATTAATCCACTATTTAGTATTTTGTTTCTTCTCACAGCCCCTACCCTCCGGCTTCTTTCGCAGTCTGGTGTACGCATTTTTTGAAGTGTTCATACATGTCAATATTTATGTGATCTGTACTTTTATTTAATACGTTATCTAACCTTTTTTTGATAAAGATGACGGGTACTGTTATGTGCCAGTCCTTCCAAATTGTACTTCGTTCCATTTTCGGTTTCTTTCTTTCCTAAATCCTTAGGATTCTCTTTATAATGCTTCCTATAAGGGGATACAATTTTTTATTTCACCAGGTAGTGATTAGAACCACATTCTGGTCCTCGATGTGTCCGTATCTCAATATTATATCTTTAAATATTTTACGTACACCATTTTAAATATTATTAATTTTGCGTAAATTTGAATTAGACTATATCGTGACACTTTTTTAGAATTGCCACAAGATTAATTGTACACTATGAAACACACTGCATGAAACCTAATAATTCGTACCGTAGAAGAAAGATCCTGACAGAGTAAATTTGGACGCTCCATTTCCTTCCCAGCCAGGGCAAATATTTTTCCTTTTGCAATAGTGCACAATACACTGAATTTAATGACAGAGAGCAATATTCATTTATACTGTATAATTTGAAAATAGTTGAAGATATGTTTTTCAAAGCTCTCGCGCTCGGTTTGGTTAGCGGTTTTCCTAGTGAAGGCTGAGGTGTCGATAGGATAAAAGTTGAAATATTATAATATTTGGTAACCGTTACAAAGTACACCCGGATAAGATGGTAAAAAGTTCCCCTAACCAAATAACAAATGAGTAGTTACACTGTAACTCTAACATAAAAATAATATTTTAGAAAGGTTTTTTGGCCCCCGTCCCACCACCCACGCCCATCCACAGCCAAAAATTTTTTATTACTTTTCGTCGACTTAACACTATTCTACCTTATTGAAAAAATATGAAAAATAAGAAAATAATTCATTTTATCAGAAAAAAATTTTTTGATATTTTTTCAGCGCCAAATTCAAACGCAAAAAAATTTTTAAAAAAGCAACAAAAAATATTTTTACTGTGTATTAAAACCATGGAAAGGGCTCGAATAAAATCGCAAAAGTTTCTCTCAAAACACAAATTGTTGTGGATTTACTTCAGAGTTTTGCTGGGCTGGAATTAAAGAAAAACACTTGTGTGAAAACATCTGAATATTGCAGCATTTGGTTTCACAATGATGGCTGTGGAATTCTACGACAGGGTGAATATAGCTCTTGTGGCATTGTGATAGGGATGGAAGGTGAAGGATGAGGATAGGCTACAGGCGGGGCCTTTTGAGGGGTTAATGAACGTGGATGATGGGGCATCGCTTGTTGTGCGAATTGTTGTCGGATGGGGTAGCGGGATGGGAGAGATTTCCTATAGAGGATTTTTTGATAAATTTCACAGTCGCGACTAGAGGACTGATGAGCCTTTCCGCAGAGTGAATATCACCGTACTAGAACAGCCGACCGTGGCATGCGGCTCCGCACTTTTGCAGCAACGAGGAGGGTTCCCACAGTTCATTTTTGTGTCCGAAGAACTGACAACTTCGACACTGCACTGGCCCGGGTCTATGACAACGTTATTCAACCGTAATTATAACATTGAATAGATATTTTAGTTCATATATTGCCCTGCATTCTGATGATTTCGTAAGAGTCACTGCACATAAAGTCCAAGGTTTACGATTATAATCAGTCAGTCTGATAACCGTTATTACTGGATATTACAGGATGTTGGAACATTTCGTAGCACCACAGAAATAGTACTTTTAATCGGGTCCCTGTAGGTGTGATAGTATAACCCTTTCGTTGACAGGTTCTTACGAAGTAATGTAAAGTCTTCGACTATAATAAAACTTTCATGTTTAATCAATTCCCTAATTGTTTGCAGAAGTTCCATATGAACAGGTGGATCATGAATAATGATTGGAGGAATCTTAATCGGTTAGCTGTGGGACCGGGTCAGGATCAAGAGTGGAAAATCTATTGCCGGTTTGGATGTTGTATAAAGGCACATTTGCACTATACGGCCAGCTGCTAGAGCCCTGTGCAAACGAGGCTTGGTTATACCCTGCATCTTGCAATCTGAGGCTCTTAAGAGAAGGGTAATGCGTAGCACTTATCCAAGGAAACGGTTGAGAAAATCCCGCAGGTGGTGTAAACAGCTGCGTGAAGGTTGAATTTGCAGGTTAGCTCGCTGCATACAGCTGATGTTGATGCTGCTGCTGTAGGTGATTGATTAGATGCAGCTCCGTATAATGACAGTCGTTAAGTGCGTATAGAGCTGACGACACCACATCTGATAGCGGCGGACATGATGCATTCGTGTTTTTTGCAACTGTTGCAACGTTACGGAACGATATTCACATCTGGGAACTGATCTAAAAGAAAAACCGGAAAAAAATATCGCACTAAGTGGCCCAAACGGGCCAGTCAGTGGAGCGGTAACACCTCGTGTTGATGTGTTTATTAAAAAAATATGCACTTCACTGCACTGAGATATTTAAACAAGTCACTCGCTTGCTTAACGGTCGTGCCACGGACCCGCAAGGGCCGTAACGACACGGTAAAAATTATTTTTGTTTCTTTTCCAATTATTTTTACGTTTGAATTTGGTGCTGAAAATATCAAAAAATGTTTTTTCTGATAGACTGAATAGTATTTTCTTATTTTTCATAATTTTTTCAATCATATAAAATAGTGTTTATTCGACAAAAAAATTGAAAAACACGTTTTGGGCTGTAGATAGGTGTGGGTGGTGGGACGGGAGCTAAGAAACCTTTCAAAAATATTATTTTTATGTTAAAGTTATAGTGTAACTACTCATTTTTCTTTGGTTGAGGGAAAGAGTTTAGCATCTTATCTGGGGGTTCTCCTTAGTTCTTTTATTCAAACGGAGCATTTATTGCGCAACGGAGAAGTTCATTTGAATGGGTAGAAATCAGAACGGTATAAGTGACATTTAATAAATTCTGAGAAAAACTTGTGTATTTTAGGCTATATTTCAGTGGCACGGTTGCTCAGAGTATCAAACTGATGTCAGTGTAGGGCCTCTAACTGGGAGGTCCTAGGATTCGAGCCCCGACACTGGCACGATTTTCGACACTACATACATAATTAGGTCGAATGTCCAGCCGCTGCCTGGAAGAGAATTCTAGCACCCGACAGCTCTGATCGGTAGTTTTCCGTCGATACTCCTCTCAACACCAGGCGAATGCCGCAGCAGTACCCTAACAAACGCTCCAAGGACCGCGCGAGATCTTTCCTTCCTCTTCTTTCTTATCGTCACCCTTTTCATACTTACATTACTCTCACATGCACTCTACCACTCATGTAGGGAGACCAGTCGGGAGCCCGCAGTCGGGAGCGCCACCAGCGGTGCCCCGCTGGTGAGACACCTGATTGGGGAAAACCCCGCGTCGACTTGTAGATCGATGGCGGATGTCGCCATCGCACAGGGGGAGACCACCTCCACCTCCCGCGATAAAAGCATGTAGTACTCTTATGGGATTGATGACCTTAGCAGTTGACGCGCTAAGAAACACTAATCAATCAAGAAAATTCGCCACTGTCTGAACTCCAACCCTAGACTTCCCCGTGAGATTCGCTAAAGAGACATCGACTATGCTGGCTCTGAACTAAACTAAGCCGGGGCTACATTGATGTCCAGAAACAAAACAAGGAGCCATCTCAGCATTTACTCAATGGATCAAGGGAAATAGGCAGTGAATCCTGATCGATATGGCCATTGACCTAGAAGCTAAAATACATATTTGGTATTTTTTGCATTGTAAAACACAAATAATCAAATATCATATGGAAGAGCAGGCCTGAGTTTTGACACTCAATAAGGGCAATAATAATAATAATAATAATAATAATAATAATGATAATAATAATAATAATTATTGTTGTTGTCTCGCAAATCGGCCATCATTGGGGCCACGCGATAGTGCATTCCACCGGGGCTCAGACTTGATTATCGTGATAAGTGCACTTTATTTTTCTATAGGGCGGAATCAGCATTTTAATGTTTATTCCATTTTTATACCTAAGGGTTGTTATCCCTCAGGGATGGGATGTAATTATGATGATAAATAATGAACTAGACACAAACGAACATACAATCACACACAACACCATGCCTGAGGCGGAACTCGAACTGGCGATCCTTTGGTCAAAGACCGCCACTGCACTACTGCCTTAGCGATCTCGGCCATGAGATCGTCATTATTATTATTATTATTATTATTATTATTATTATTATTATTATTATTATTATTATTATTATTATTATTGTTGTTGTTGTTGTTGTTATTATTGTTATTATTATTACTTCTATGCATTGACGCATTTATAATATCATTAAAATAAATTCATTGTCTTTGATAGCCAGTAAAATCTCTAATTTTATAGAAACAGTTCTACAGTATAAAATATTTCACCTTGAGCATAAACTGATGGATTTTAATTGCTTAATGTCATCGGGCAATGTGTTGTAATGTAACGTACAATGAGAATTAAATATTTCCGCCCATCTGGCTCTACAGTACGGTGCCCTCCCTGGCACCTCGCAAGTCCCCATAATTTGAGGATTAACAGGACCCGTTCCCTTCCTGTCCATTGTCGTTTACAAGCCAAGGATCATGAATGCGTCCAATTTAATTACGTTGATCCAGGATTATTCTGAATTGTACAGCATAATATTAAGTTTTATTTAAAGTATTACCGTGTTAAGAAGTGTAATTTAATTTGTTAGCTAAACTATATGAATCCAGCAGTAACATTTGCCAAATTTAAAATACTAGATATTTATAAGAAGCTTAGCAGTATTAGTGAAACTTGGTTCCTTTGTGTACGGTGAATAAATTATACCATATTTTGGAATGATACATTAGTTCATTAATCAATGTATTTTTTGGTATTTGTCTGTTTTGTGTAAAATCTTGACATATAAGTACCGATTATTTTTTAATGTTTCTAAATAAAGCAATTAATCTGTCCCTTAGTTCAATTTAATTGTATTGCCAACATATTTATTTGTATATTATATTATTTAAAATATCCAATTTAGATTCAAATTTGTCGTCAAACTTCCCAAAACACTGAATTATTTTTTCATCTTTCACCAGGTAGGGATGTAATATGTGAAATACCGTTTTTGTTTATCCTTTTGTTTAGAAGAGAATTTGGATTTTCTTCGACTTCTGGCCTAATGTTTTTCTTCCACTACTAAATTGAACACACTGCTATTGCTTCTTTACTTAAATTATGAAGCCGCGAACAACAAGACACGGGACGAGGAGCTTCAGAAACTGCCCGCAGTGTCCGTTCCGTCCGCCCGTCCGGGCAGTGCATGCGAGCCACACAAAACTGCTGCCCGTCCTGTCCCGCCCGTCCTTGCCGTACCGATTCAGGGCGCGCGTAGCTATAGAAAGTGTTTCGCCAGAATTTCCACTGTGTCTCAGGTGGGAATAAACATTCCCGAAATACGCATGTACTACACAATGAGCGATATGGAGACTGACTGACTTTGAAAGAAATCTGAATCGATAGCATAGAGGACTTAATTTTAATAGGGATATTCCATTTGAATTTGACTGAATTCAGAGACCCAGAAATTTTATTATTCTGATTAAAGGATTAAACAGTTGTTACAGTGCATATTAAAGGATTAATTTGTGACTGAAAATTAAAGAACGAAATTTATATTAAAGTTTGTTATCTGAATTTTTATCAGAATTTTATCAAATTCAATTAGCAATACAGGGTATATTGTGTATATTTCACGAATGTTCATTCCCGCCTGCGATATGGCATATTATTCTTTAGAACATATTTTGTAGCTCTTAGAGATTACTGAAAAGAATTGTAGAATAATAAGCAACTCTCACCTAGTAATTCGTGTAAGCTTCCCTTAATTTAGCTAGGAATCCTTCCATTGCATTGGTTGCCATTCCATTGCTCTTGGTTTGCAAATCAATGTATATCGTCCAAAATCACTTACTCAAAGGTAGGAACATATTTTCAGCCAATGCAGACATCTAAACTATATCACTCGATGTAGTAATCGTATTCGTTAAATGTCAGTATCAACAGCTCAGTCCAAAAAATTCACATACTATACTTGTTGATTATTTTACAACTCACTGCCAGATGTCCTAAAACAATTAAAATCGATACACACGTTAAAATCGATACACACGTTTAATGGCAAACAAAATATTTTCTGCTGCATACGCTTTTCTATAAAACTGCATACAATGTTGTAGAAACTATACTAAGTATCAAAAAGGAAATTAATAACTATTTAAACAATGATATTTAATGTATGAGTTACTATTTGTGCAGTATAATTCTAAGACTAAAGATGCCTGTAAATAACCTCATTTTCTCGGTTATTGAACCCTCCTTATTAGGTTTTTCGTCCAGATTCATTGATTCTTTAAGGAAATGCTCTGTTGGCCGCTTGTTTTGCTTCTGGTCATGAATGTAGCTTCACTATCTGTGCAGGTTTTCTTGAGCTCAGCGGGGAATGTAGTTATTCAAATAATCACACTCCATATTTTTGAGGCAGCAAGTCGCCTACGTCATAAACGGCCTGATAAAACATAATAGCCAAAATATTTATCCGATTTGCCTTTGTAAACAGTTGTTACAGTGCATTACGCAGGAGCGAATATTTTCTTCCCAATTCTTGTAAAATCGCTCGTTGGTACTAGTATTCATGATTCAACTTAAAATGGAGTTCGGGCAGAGTTTCGAGAACTCAAGAAACCGTGTCTACATCTCCATTCTCCGCATTGTACGTCACCTTTTTCTACATTAAATACAAAATTGAAATAATACTTTTGCAGCATCCGACGATTCAGGGTTGGAGGTGACCGTCGGCATTCCCCATCAGTTCGCACCCGAGCATTGAGTTTATGGCACTCAAAAATGCGATTGCGTATCCGCCCATTACAAAGTTGCATACCAAATACTGCGTTCATACTGAGAAGAAGAAGTGGCAAGCACACATTTTCCTCTCCAAAGGTCCTACGTCTCTGTTGGGTCCCGTCTCCTTGGCCTGGCATCCCTGTTTTTGGAGGACTCCCGGGGGCTTTCCAAATCATGGGAATGCGCGGAGACGGGATTTTGGACCTTTTGTTGGGAGGCAAATTTGGGGGGGTTAGAATTTTAATAAAAGTTTAAAATTACCAATTTATCAAAAAAATAATTTAAATTATTTTTGTTTAAATAAAATTAATAGTAATAAAAATGTATGAAACGCAGTATGTTTGTTTTAAACAATTTTCTTTTTAATAATCTGCATTGCTCACAATACGTATTTGATGTATGGATTTTGTTTTACATTTTGAAATTTGATTGTCATGTGTATAATAAATGGAAAATACGTTTTCTTTTTGAGAGTTAATTAGATTTTAGACAAAAACTGTTTAATTCTAAATAAATAACATTTAAAAGCATGATTTATTGATAAGAGGTATTCACATTATCCGCGCATATAATAATACTGTGATAAGCCAGAAAACCCTGGTTGTATTTTGTACAGGGAAAACGGCATCAAGCATTATAAGTGTGATGTAATAGTATACATATAGAAGGCTTAGAGTCAAAGAATGACAACCGATAAACAAGTTACAATATTCCATGCTTGATGACAGAACGCTACTCATTTGGGGAACAAGGACCCGATGATATTACATTCAGGAGGTGTGAAGGTGGCGTTGGAAGCCATGGTTCTGTGAGAATATTGACATAATCATGCTCTCACTAGGCGCCGAACAGAACATATGCAGCAAACGGAACGATACGAATATTATTTCAGTTGAGACTGGGGTAATAGCTCATTGATAAAGAAGCAGGTATAATTAATTTTGACAGCTTTCTATTGCATGAAGTAAGAAGTCAAAGGTGTCATTTTAATTTTTGTTGTAAATTTTAATTTAAGGAATTAAGGGAGTTTTTATTAGAATAGATCCGCAGATGGGTGGGAGATTTAGCAAGTTCGGTTGAAGATAGTCGCGCGTAGGTGATTCATCCGACGCACAGGCAAGGCGAGTCAGGCTCGCGAATTAACTTAATTCCAATTATTGAATTCTATGAAAGTACCAAATAGCTTAGAACACTCTGGGAACATTTGTAAGCATATCCTAACGTTAGGCAAGATCACGTTAATAGGGACATCCACGACGATCCTACGGACGATCTGAAGCCAGAAGATTCGGAAGACGTCGGAGAAATCATCATAACGCGCGAAGATCACACTGAGCTCATGAACTTTAAATCAGAATCGTACGGAATTATTAATATTGTACATAGAAACATCCAATCATATCACTCATGAGCTCAATATAATTTGTAATAGTATTGTAATAAATGTTAAATTGTTAATATTGAAAACGAAAAGGCTGATAATTTATAGTTAACTGTCATCAACTCAATAAATGGTTTCAACCAGCAGAACTTTCAGGAATCGCATATCTGTACAGAATTTCACGTCCACATACGACAGGTAAAAAGGTAATAGATTGTATGTCGAGATTCATGGGCAAGAATAAAAATTGGATTGTGATAATAACAGTTGAGTACTGAGAAATGTGCCGATCCGGTGGCCGAGATCGCTAAGGCAGAAGTGCCGTAGCGATTTCGTAACGAAAGATCGCGGATTCGAGTCCCGCCTCGGTCATGGTTGTATTGTGTTCGTCCTTTCACCTATCATCATCATCATATCAGGGAAGACAACGGGAAACCACCTTGAACAATTTATCCCCAGAAAACCCGTTATGGGTCACCTAACTTCCGTATATGGAAGATAGGACCAAAGAGGAAGACTGAGAAATGTTATGAGCATTATTACTATGAGAAAATTTTATTCGCTTAATTATTATTAAATTTCTTCACAGAATACATAAAAAAAGTTAATAGTTTATAATATAAATTTGAAGAACCTCGAAATGAAATGTTAAAATATGTTTTTAAACTTTGTCTCAACATTGGGGGGGGGGGTGCCCCCTCTTCCCTGAATTCCGCCTCTGGGGATCGAGCATGTGGGGACGGAGTGAGAATAAATTGGAGATAACTTCCATACTTCTCATCCAAACAGTGATCGACATGCAACCAGTTCCTTTTCTGAAGTTGAAAATCCTCTTTCGTAGGGACTGGAATCCTGGACCTCTCGATATTCAAAGATTCAACTCGAGCTTACAACTACTGAGGCTATCGCGTGCGATAACCGTAATCTTTCCATGAAAGGAATATATTTGCCTTCGTACGTATACGTTTCGAATATATTCGCAAAAAACATGGTACGTCTTTGTGTGAGCATGCCCTGAGTTCTTGCTTTTTCTTCTCTCAGTGGCATCGCCCAATCAGAGCTGCAATAGGGTCCACAGCAAAAGGTTTTGAGTACCATGAATCGACCATGGACCCCCACTGAATCGACCGGAAATTGACCGGAGACTCCACACTCGAGTGACAAAGATAACATCACATCCAGAATGGTATGTACGAACGACAAGCATCGCTCAATTAGAAGTAGAAGGTCGTTGACCTGGTTGAAAGATGAAGCTTTTGAAACTTGTAAGAAGTGAATTAATGAGTATGGTAGAATTTTAGTGATAGTTTTTAAATGAAATTCAATGTGGTTATATAAATATAATGTATTGTGTTAGTAAATTAATTATTCAGTGACTTTCAATTATCATGGCTTACGAATTATTTAAAATAACATATAAAAGCAACGATGACATAATTCTTTTCTAATCATCAATGGTGTCTGTTCAATAATATTCAATTCCGATAATTCAATTCCTTGATATTTAAATTACCATAATCACCACTGACATGAGACAAATTAATGATATTAAGACTAGACATACGAGTACTATGCATGTACAAAACGCTCGGTGTGAAGGATTTACTTTTTAATCTTAATACTTTTTTAATCTTAAATAGATATTTTCTGCCCTTTTTTTGGTCTTTGGTATATTCCAACACAACATACGAACACATATTTAACAGTAAAATCAAACCTGAATACCTGTGACTCTCAGAATTTGCTAGGCACTGCTTTGGTATGCAGCGGACACGCTTTCGTCCTTGCGGTTCGAAGGGTCGCGGGTCCGACGTCCGCCTCGAGCAGGATGTTTGCTTATTTTGTTGCGTAGTGCATCACCAAGTGTCTCCTTCTAACCCACATCCCACCATTCCCGTCCGGTCTGGGCACACGGACTTGGGCATTTGCGCCCAAGAACGCGTTACATCCGGGCTATGAGTTCGAATCCCATGTATGGCATGGGCATGTGTTGCGGAATGGTGTGCGTGCCTAGCACGCCATGTGCCACTCTTGCACCTCTAATCCTGTTCTTGATTGCTTTCCCTTCCCTGGCGAGTTGTGGGAGCGCGGATAAGGCAGGTGCGCGGTATAAGGGCGACGGCGACAGCGCCATCTAGGCGCTAAGAGGGGCTTCGGCTTCACCATACGCAGCATATCCTATCGCCGCTACGTGCTCACGGGTCACATCGCCGCGATGGACGGGGAGACTGGTAGGTCGCACGTGGCCACACCTGGAGGGAACCGGCTCCACCTGGGGTGGCTAATGACTTTTGATAATGAGACAGCGCTTCACACCGTTAGTTAAGTAATGTACGAGTATGTTGTTTGCATTGTTCTTATTTATCACTGAACTAGCAAGAAACTTTCCTTGTACAAGTATTAAAAGAATCCACGTCTGTGTAGACAAGATAAGCCTTTTCCTGTGTTTCATGCTCCTTTGAGTACGTTCGTAATTGCAATATTAGCATTGTTGCATTGTAGATTGTACTGTATAAGTACTGTCGAATTCTTACGACCGTGTGCTTCTACTATGCACATTAGATTTTCTAGAACAGGTTACTTTTCTGAGTTCATGTGAATTCACCTCGGATTTTTGTTTCGTTTTTTTTCCTTCTTTTGTTGTTGCTTACAGTTGTGTTCAGTTAAGAAGCAAGGTTTCCTTAGTAAGCAGTTTGCTGTACCTTCATAATTATTTCGGCTCACAGTAAAAAATCATCATTAATAAACTAGATATCAGCTAGCAAGATTCAAACTTCAAACTTCAAACTTCACGTATTTTGTTCCGATTAAATAAGTTTCGGTTAATAATTATGGAAAATACAATCAACTTACAGAGGGTGAATAGTAATCACATAATAAAGAAATGAATGCGATTTTAGTACACGCACATAAACTTGAGTTGCACGGAACTAGCACATTGGTTACAATAACAAGAGCGCGCCTATGAATGAAGGTAGAATAAGAGCAGACCACAGAAACTAAAATTAATTTCACGTTGATTATTATACGTAGATGCATGCACATTCAACCTCATACTCTTTAATACTCCCTACGGAAATGGCCGTCAGAGAATATGCTCCGCTGATTCGTTGAGTTATTCATCACTTCACTCTCTTTGTGTGCGATGAGTCAATGCTGCGAGTGGCTTTGAGTGGCCGGCGCAAAGCGCACATGGCTGCGCCGGCAACTGCTGCTCAAAGGTTGTGGATTCCAATCGCGGCATCAAACCGAAACCGTTATTTTATGAAATATATTGATGGGACTGGAATTGAATAAAACAGTTTGGTTTTAAATGTTCCTCATAATTTTGCGCAAGTGTTTCGAGAAGAAGGTTCTTCCCGAGCTTAAAATTAACCAATCTTTAGTTTTGTAACGATGGACGTTATAACTCAAATAAACACATAATAAATAGTGACTAAATTTGTTCTAAAATCCGATTCAAACGAGGCGCACGGCTAAAGGGGTAAAAGATCACATTGCGGACTAGATCGCAGGCTATTAAATTATAACAGGTTTTTAATAAAAATAAGTAAAACTGGTTAGGGTTTTTTAACGGTAAATACATAAATGAATGAATAAAAAATAAATAAATAAAATCGTTTCAATACTGAAACCAAAATGTTTTCTTGTCGAACACCGAAATTGAAACCTAATTCGAATTATATTTTATTTAACTAAAGAAGAATGTTTGAAAGGGTTTGATGCATTGGTTCGAAGAAAGTGTAAGGTAGGAGATGTTTCCGCTTTGTGATAAAGGCGAGAAAATTAAAGTCCCGTCACCTCCATGATCTAATTATTCATTAATTTATAATTTCCAACGAACTTCAAGTATAAGTTCTGTTATACGTAATTGTCTATGGCGCAACAAAGCCATACTACAACTCAGAGGAATTGGCCCGAAAGAGCCAAAATTCGGCTCTGAAGGATTTCAAGCAAAATATCGTCTTGAGGAAATCTGCTTTCTGGGAACAGAGCTGCAGTGAGTCACGCCTTTTCCTCTGTTTCGGTGGAGCCGGCCCTAACGACACGCGATCCACATAAATTTCCAGCCGCATGGGCTCCGGTTTCAGAATCCGGTTGATCATCTCCCACAGCGGTCGGCAAAGATTTTGCTGATCACGAAATTTGCAATTTCAACCCACTAACGTAAATCTTATAAGATATGTATTATTAAAGGAACGGTTACAACTTTTCATTGTTCCAATTTAAATTTGAATTTACGTTACTTACGTTATTTACGTTCGTAAATTATATCTTTTTGTAATTAATATTTTATATTGATTGTATATCTGATAAGCGTTAATTAAAAATTCATAGAAATATGATACAATTACGGATGATACTATGGTACACTTTTGGAATGAGCTTAAAATTGTGGTACGTTTCAATACATAATATACGATCCAGCAACACCAGGTAGAGACCATAGACAAAGAAATAATATAAGAAAATTGGAAAGTTATATTTCCAAGAGGATTGCGTTTCAGCGCAATCCAATCACGCACAGGGCCTTTAGACAGATATTTTGTAAGTCACTGAAATATTTTGTAACAAATGAATTTACAATATAATGCTCATTTTATTTTTTACATATGATGAAATAGTACGCGTTAAACGCGTTTTTCTGAAAAAAAGAACAGTTAATGATCTCTGCGAATTTAAATAATACCTGAATTTCTCTGAGGGCCATTAAAATTACGTCACTGGCCACCGGTCGCCGACCGCTGGTCTCGAGTGCTAGACGCGAGACCGCCCTGAGTCGGTGCTCTGGGAGCGAAGTCCCACGGAGACACGTCATTGTTCCCAGCGTATCTAATCAACTGAAGAAATTTAGACTGAGAAGTCACTCTTCAGAATTCTTCGGCGTAAACAAGAGAGCCGCTGTATTGCGCAAGCTGATCTTCATCACGCAGCGATAAATTTCGTTTCACTTTAGAAATTCCCATAAAATCTGAGGGGGCCTATTAAGCAGAACGCAAGCCAATGATTGTAATGCATGTATGTAAACTCATGTTACATTTTTTTATCTCGCCCGCTAAATCCGCCGCAGCGGCAGCCCTAATTGGGAAAACAGCACTTGTTAGCTTGAGCGGAGTCTAGACTGGAGAGAAATAAATAAGTCAATAAGCTGACAATAAGTTAATCAGTAATTTTATGTTAAGTTAGTAAACAGTTAAGAAATAAGTCATAAGTCGTCGTCAATTGGTAAGTAACAGGTCAATAAAATAAATAAAATAAAACTGGCATAGTAATAAGCACATTAGGAGGTGAAGGGAAGGGGTGGGGGTCCTAATGGGTGACTCGGGCCCTGGTGGGGTATAATGAGGCTCATAGGTATACACCATTAAATACCAGGAAAAGCCCTCCTGTAATGGGGAGCCTTTGTAGTAAGGCTGAGTCATCAAGTCCCTTCCCAAACCTCCTCGTGGTGGCCCTGGATGGCTCTGCGGAGTGAGAACCTACAGAGTAACGAAAAGGGTGGGACGAAAGGCGAGTTTCCGGCGCCTTAAAACGGGAACCGTGAGCTAAGGGAAGGAAACCCTGACAGAAAACCAAGGGGGGAGGGGGGCCTCCATAGGTGTGGTGAAACCTACCTTCCTAAGGGATGACAACCCTGAAAAAGAAACATCTACCTCCAGGATTAAGCATGGGGGTCGGACGCAGGGCTAACATCCAGGCTCCATAAAAAAACTTCAGTTCAGAGCGATTTAAATATGCCTCGGACCGGACCAAAATTAAATTTACGACAAAGGCTGCGAAAACGGACCACGAAAATTGGAGCATGGAATATACAAGGCCTACGAACAAAGCAGAGGAAGGTCATCTCAGAAATTGAAAAAATTAACCTGGACATAATTATACTTACGGAAACGAAGAAAAAAGGGACAGGGGAGGAAATTTTGAATGAATATCTTCATATTTGGAATGGGGTATCCAAAGAGTTTAGAGCAAGAGGTGGAGTCTCTTTCATTATTAAACGTAAATGGACAAAATTCATTAAACAGATAGAGAATATTAATGAAAGGATACTAAGAAT
>BOPP01000291.1:27551-39087 GCA_017312745.1 Gryllus bimaculatus | reverse complement strand
TGGGGGGGGGGGGGTTAACTTGGTTTTAAAACGGACGGAAAAGTTGCCCCATTTTCAGGATAATTTTGTCAACACTTTTTTAATGTTTTTAGCACAGAAAATAGTACATGAGTTGTCATTTCCTCACAAATTGTAAAACTTGAGATAAAGACCAATTGTTTGAGATAGGTTTGAAAAATGTTATACATTATAAGTTAGGAAATTAGTTGAAAGAAGAAAAATGTGCCCCAGTGTATGGCATTTCAAATTCAATTTATATTCAAAGTTATTTGTGTTTATAAGGTTATAAGCATATTAGTGAAATTTTGCTTCTTTAATGTAATTATTTTTAGTATTAGTTTTAAAAAGGTATTTTTTTCCAAAGCCACCTTGTTGAAAAATGTAGAGATATTTGTAGGAAAAGGCAATCCAGAGCCACCATAATTTTTGGGGTGACCGGACTGGGTTTTTATTGTTTGTTTTTGTTATGCATTGAGTTTTGATACAATGTACATTTACCAGGGGTATGCATAAGTTTTTGTGGTAAAGAAAAGGCGTATTTTTTCAGGAGAAATTCATTTTTTGTTTATTCAAAAAGTAACTATTGGCTTCTACACACTTCGCTCATCTTTCAGGTAAATTATGAACGCCATGGCAGTAAAACTGCTTGTCTTGTGCGGCAAACCATTCGTCAAGCCATTTTCCAACTTCTCGATATTGCTCAAGTGCTGCACTTGGAGCGCGCGCCCCATTGATGCCAAGAGGTGACAGGCAGATGGCGCCAGGTCGGGGGAGTACCGCGCTTGCGGAAGGATGTCATATCCACGCCATTTCAAAGTGTTTTTCGTGGACTTTGCTGTGTGAGACGGCGCGGTGCATTGGCGTGCATTTGCCGTTCATTCAAATCTCGAGGGACACATTTACTGGTTTTCCCCAATGCTCGTAAACGTCTGCTGATTGTTTCTTGTGACCCATACCAATGTGCCAATGCTTTTGCCAAAGAAAAGCAATGGGTGCCGCAAATGTTCTTTTTCAGGCACAAACTTCAACATAATCGTAGAACGATACAACTCAGACGCTAGCGTTTGGCGAACTCGACTTGTGTGTGTTGGTAGGTTAATGTCAGACGAACAAACTGATGTAGTGTCAAATTCATACGTTGCGTACTGTTAGCTGGGGCCATCAGTTAGTGAAACGGGAAAAGACAGTGTACACACCTGATATTCAATGAGTTAAGACCAACCTTTTGAGTTAGTATCTCATAGATAATATTTATTATATTTTTTATAGATTTTATTACTTTTAGTGATACCTGCTTTTTTACTGTAATGTATGATGTAGATAACATATCCATATTGTTTTTAAATCATAAAAGTAGTTATCTCCCTATCAGCAAGATAGTATTGAAGTATTCCCATTTATTTGAATTCCAATAACTAAAACTGGAGGTGCTACAACAGCACAAGCTTTCTCGCAATATTATGTCATCGTTATGTATTGTGTCTTTTTTACACTTCATCTCGAAAAGAAAGCGCGAAAAGTATTTTTTTTATTAAAATCTTTAAATGAAAATCAATTTCTGGCATTGAATGTAATGTATTCCCGAACATATCCGAATCGTATTTTAGTCTTAAAATATTTTGCGTAAGCATTGTGCGAGAAATGAAAAAAAAGTTAATAAATAATACGATCTAGTACCTGTGGCAGCGGCGGCTTTCGCTACAGCACGTTGTTGCCAGCGCTGCCTTAAAGCAGCTGAACTGTTTTGTTTGGCATACACATTTTAAAATGCACACTGATAGCATTGGGAAGCAAATGCAAATAGTTCTAAAAATACATAAAAGTAATTATTAAATTCTCTAGCATTGAAATATTCTCCAAATCTACACGTTACTTTTTGTGTGAACATGTAATGCAAAATGCTCCATGCGTTTTCACACGTAAGAAAATTTCTCCAAATTCTCGTTACTGATCGAAGAACAAACGTCCCTTTTTATCTGTATTCTGAATTCAACATGTATATGGGTGGGGGTAAGAATACCAGAATGTAAGAAAACATTCACAGAATATATTTACGTCCATAATATGTCACACAATTCTGTTTTTGACGTTAAATATATCATAAAGCCTCGTAATGATTCTATGTCCATCTCCGACAATCAGAGGAATTCAACACAATTTCAACATCAGAACTCGTCGATGTAAACAATTGTATACTACCTTTTTTAAAGAACTGATTTACTTCCTCGCGCTATATTGAGAAAATATTGTAATGCTGCAAGAAAAAAAACGGCGAATTATCAACACAAAAACTCTTGTTGCCGGGCCGTGGTATCGAAAATGTGAATAAATCCAGTTGTTGAATATAGAAAAAATTCCTCTAACACGTGGTGTTACCGGAATCTGTTTTGTGAGTCATTGATGCCGAAAAATCGATTGATGATAAAACCTTTGCTTGTCTGTGAACAATGCATACAACAGTGGCTGAACCGTTCTGCCTGTTTTCTCCAAAACATGCCCTAAAAATTGTATTAAAATATTTATGCAGTTGATGTTCTCCAACATAAAGTAATTTACAGAAGTACTGTAAAATTCTTCATGGACATTGGGAATTATGTAATTCACAGGCTAACATGATAGGTTCCGTATTTTGTTATTATTTCAATTTCAGTGCCGTAGTATTTCAGCTCAAAATTAGCTGCAATCTTAAGGTAAAGGTGCCTACGAATATTATACACAAAACAAAGGAAATTGCCTGTCACAATTACATTCAATCGTATTCGATGAGTTTGGCAACAAATTTTGTGACAGTTTTAAAAACTTTCTGATATAACTCAGAATCATATAATGCTAAACTTAAGTTGTTTTTTTTTATTTTTCATTACTCAAAGTTTATTCTGCGACGTTTCGAGGATATTTATTTTGCCATATCTTCAGGCTACAATGAATGAATATTGAGGTTTTTAAAGAATGTAAATAACAAGTTACTGACGTTAATAATATAAACGATACAGTTGTAATGAAACACTACCACTCGATATAAACTTTTCTTACATTTGTCTAATATATCGTCGTACTAATTAGCATACTCCAGATTGGACAGTTTCGCAATCTAAAGAATAAACATAATCGGGAAGCAGAATTTTAGTTTCCTTTCTTGTTTAACTTATAAATGCCGGGAAACTTTTTTTTTTTTTTTGAGATGCTCGATTTGTCATTTACTTTTATTTGTTACTATTCTTTCATAATTATATTTTATCATGAAGTAAACAGAATATAGAGGAGTGAATACAGAGTTACGAGGTTTGCTAATTAGCACGATCTATTTTTCTAAATGGTCAGTCTCCGTATGTCATTTCGCCTTCACTCCCCCAAAAAAAAACTAGGATAGCCTGTGAAATAAATTCCAAATACAGACAATAGGACGATTTTTGTACTGATTTTAAATATTGACACAATTAAGAAGAATTATATTCTGTACTTTATTACTAGTCACTAGCTGTCAAAGTAGTTTTCTTTTAATTTAATTTCAATCGTACTAGTAAGATCTTGCTTGCACTGCTATCGTAATAACCTTTATTTATCGTGCTCTTTGTAGTAAACTATATCAAAGAATGAAATATTTGCTGTTTTACGGAATAAAAAATATATTAAATTTTGCTTGCATATTTAACGTAACTTTTGCCAGGAGGGGTGTGCCTATATGGGGGCGCGCGCAATCGTGGCGGCTTTCTTAGCATGTGTAGGTGGGGTATGAGATATGTGGTGTGTAGCATGTGTACGTATAGTACAATTTATTTAGTCGTGCACTTAACGTGAATCAGCTGTTGCGGTTTCATCCAATCGGCAGCTTCCATTTCGCTACAGTGACGTCACTATGGGGACTTTGAAGCACCCGATTGGATGAAACCGCGAATTGCTGATTTACGTCAAGTGCATGGTTAAATAAATTTTGGAACGGGGCGACTCTATGTGTAGTACTCTTTGGTAAGCCATCTGTTTTCTGGCTCGTTTTCTTTTGTTCACCTGATCGTCAATTATTCAAAATAAACAAGTTGGAACCGTATTTCATACTTTAAATTCTGTGTTCACATTCGGATCTCTCTTCAGTACGGACATCTCCCGTTCAACTATTTACAATACTCCGATTTAATTATAGTGACTTCCGCCGCCGGCTGATCGCCATCGAGTCGGGAGCTTTGTTACGACCTGACTTTGGTACTGCTGCTCCCGATTGTGTAACACCGTCTCAACTGATTAAACGTAAGAAGACATTATATTTAAATCGGAGAATAATATTTTTACTTGAGCACGGGTTAACAATCTCTTCTACTCCTTCCCCTTTCATAGAAGTCAAATTCGACTGCTATTGTTTCTCCGTTTTCTCTTTCTTTGATTTCTCGTGTTTCCTATTCTGACCTGTTTTATTACTACCCTTACTTTGATTTGTAAATTGTTGCACTTTACCCTTCCCATCGTCTTCCTTTACTGGGTTACTTCCTGACTACAGCCTAACTGCATTTACATTACTGCCGTCCATGGCCTAGGAATATTTGCAAATGTAAGGACATACCTCCCAAGTACAATACATTTTGAAACTTTTCCAAATCAGCCCACACTTCGCAACAGATCGAATCGGGACAGGAAATTGTCCTGTCAACAGACATTATTTCCTGATCACTCATAGGTGGTGATAAAGTCTTTATCACCACCTATGAGTGATTATATTTAAGACCATTATCCTACTTGTGTAGTTCCTCATATTGCCATGACATTTTAAAATTACTATTCATTAGGCCAAGTTTAAAACTCATTCGGGTTTCTTCACTCCAATATCTGTGGATAAATCTCGACTTTAATGTAGGATTTCTTTGCCATCACCCGAAAATTTCAAAGGCGAGAGCAAAATGTGGGAAAATCAGCCTACGAGGCTTGAGGCGGGATTTGGGATATTTTATTGGGCGGGGGGCAAAGGGTCCCCCGCATAAGATGTTAAAAAGTTCCCCTAAAACAAATGGCATATGAGTAATTATACTATAATTCTAATATAAAAATAATAGTTTTGGAAGATTTCTTAGCCCCCGTCCCACCACCCACACCCTTCTATAGCCAGACATGTTTTTTATTTACATTTTTTCGATAACTTAACTTTATTTTATCTGATCGAAAAAATCAAAATTATTTATACAATCAGAAAAATATTTTTGATATTTTCTCAGAGCCAAATTCAAACGCAAAGTCTTTCTTTGAAAAAAAAAATGGTCTTAATTTTCACTGTTTATCCTGCAACAGACTTAAAAGAAATATGAAAAGTTCTTGTTAAAACACAAAACGTGAAATTTTTCAGATTTTTTTGATTGCTGAGCTGAAGTTTCAAAAATAAGAACCATTTTTACACTTTTAAATCACATACACTTATAAATGGCTGCAACAGTTCTATGCATTTATTTGAGTACGTATTGTACATTTGTAATGAAAATTGATATGTTGTTAAAAACAATGATTTTTTATAATCGCACCGACATTATGATTAAAACAACATAGTGACATTACTTTAAACAACAAACAAAGTGAACAACAATGTGAAATTACTTTAATTACATTGAATATATCAGAAAATCTTCAGAGAAACCTTATTTATTTATTTATTTATTTATTTATTTATTTATTACAAAAATTTACATTTATTTATATACAAAAATACACTTATGCTTTGCCGTCCCAATTTAATTTCTGTAAATAATGATACACAAACAGTATACAATTAATGTTGCTCTGTGAATAATATTTCAACATTCACTCGATAACCTAAATTCTTCAAATACATAAATTGATATCTCTTTAAAGTGTGACCAAATAGAATTTCTTCCATTGACATCAAATTTGATTTTAAACTGATGGTTCGCTGGACCAATCTGTCCAAAAGTCCATTTAAATACAATACCCAACCCAAGCCCATCTGTTCGGCGAGACTTCATATAAGCCGCCTCCCCCCCCCCTGCGCACAGTAACAGACTTCGGAACCACACTGCAATAGCTGAACAGAGGCGAGGAGGGTGCACGTCTTAAATTTGCAGGGAGGTGACTAAGGTTCAGAGAACTTAGTTTGGGGTAGCCTGCCGTTGATTTCACTACGAAAAATGACGAGATCGTTAATCCTTTCCATTTATGAAAACAAAACGGTGATTTTTTATCCAAAACTGTCGTTATGAACTTCGCCACCTGAATAATGCATAGCACGAACATAAAGAGAACACAACATCCCAGTGAGCCCCGCTGCCGTCGCCTGATGGGGCTCCTGGCGGCGGTGGCTGAATCGCGCGACTCCGGCTGAGCTGCCCCAGTCTCCCCTGCTGTATATTATAATTAATGATAATGAAAGTAGAAATTAGTTGGTGATGTTGACTGCACGCAACAATAAGATTGGGACAAGCTGTGAGTGAAGGAAGGACGCATAGGCGAGAAATTTTTTAACGCAAGCCGTGCACACGCCGTCGGTAGATGACGCATGAGCAAGACATAAATGGATTCTAGTCGAATATAGCTGCATTTCAGATTTGGATATTTTCTTCGTAATCTTACAGATTCAATAAAAAATTGATGATTTCCGTTTATTGTAGCAATTTACATCTTATAATTTTAATTTATATATGTTTTAAAAACAAATTAATTAATTAATAGTTTAATGTTTTTGTACAAGGCTTAAAAAAGAAAATTATTTCATCAAGAATTGAAAAATGTAAAAAGTAAATATTACTGTGGCACTAAACTAATATGCAACGCAGCGTAACGCTGCCTCAAACCCCCTCCCCCCTCTTTAACGTTACGTAATTTATGGACGACCCCTTAGTCCAACCTTTCGCCCTCTTCTACCATAGAGCTGTGCAGTACCTCTGCTTCGTTTCTCGAATTATCTGAGAAATTATTTTTACGAATAATAATGATAATACAATTGTAATAATAATAATAATAATAATAATAATAATAACAACAACAACATTGAGAGAACAAGGAAAATGCTGAGCTTTCCCTTCCAGCTTTATAATTTACTTTATCTACTTGATCGGTGGTTTTTATGTTTAGAGAAGTGGAGTTCTTGGAGGCTGCCTTGACAAATAACTAGAATTAAACAATTGCATTAGTTGAACACATAAAAATAAATATATATTATTTTAATTTACCTAATACACGAGCAAAATGTACTAAATAAGAAAAATATACGCAGCACACTTGAATAAAAAAAGGTTTCCTCACTTATAATCTCTAATAAGTAAATTTGTGCAAGTACCAAAAAGAGACAAATTTCCACCACATAAAATCTAGTATTTCTTAGAATGCATATTTTCTCTATTCCTCTTCATGATATAAAGCTCTTTAATTTGCCAAACTAAAGTGTTTAAAATTCAAATTATGGTCCACAATGAAAATTCAGGGTTTATCAAAATGATTGTCGGAGTTTCGAAATATCATAATGCACGGGATAATTGACTAAGAAATATGAAACTTATTTTATTGTGAACTGGAACTCAAAAAGATTTTTTATGTGAATTACAAATGCTCAATATGGGTGCCCTAGTCACTGGACACACTTCAACCCTACAGTCAATTTCTTTCCAAACACGCTCCAACATCTCAGCACTGATGCTTAGGAATCTGTCTCTGATGCGTTGCTTCAGTTCCAGAATATTCGTCCGTAGAAGAGGGCTAAAGACTCGATCTTTAACATACCCCCCCCCCACACACACAGGAAAAAATCACACGGCGTGAGCTCTAGTGAACGTGATGGCCAGGGTAAGAGAATTTGATCATGGTCCGTCCCGCGTCCGATCCACAACAGAGGAAATTGTTCGTTTAAAAACGCTATAACGCGCATGTGAAAACGTGCTTACATGTGGAAATAAGGTGGTTCGCCATCCTCCTGTAGTAAGTATTCGTCCCCGTCACCTTTCAACTGAGGTAACAACCATTCTATAATCAGTTCCCTGCTGCCCCTTGTAGTCGATTGTTTAGGACTACGGAGATAAGTTTCCCTGATCCGACTCACTTCCGCTTCTGGCACAGCGGGACGTCCACTGCTTTGCCCTTTACGCGAAGCTCGTATCCACAAATTGAGCGTACCATCTGCAAATAGAGTTGTTGGAAGGAGGGTCCTTTCCTTATTTCGTTCGAAAATGGCACTAGACTATGGCATGGATTGATGATATTCAAGAGTACAAAACACCTTCTTACCGCTCACCATTTTTAAACACTGCGTCATCTGACGTTAACTGGGGTAACTACGGTCGTTGCGTAACGAAACTTCCAGAGTTTGTCTATCAATCGCAGCAAAAGTATTAATCGTATTCACTTCCATTGTCTCTAAAAAATAACGAAACCCCGACAATCGTTTCACATCACTATCTAATAATTTATATCTTACAATCCATTTTGCCTACTACAAAACTTAATCTAAGATGCGTATTAATCATTTCACAACAAAATGTATCCTGTCATAATATACAAGTAAAATTCTGGTGGGCGATTGGAGTAAAATGGCTTATGAATACGCCACCACTACGTGCCCAACTCCTGGTATATGTATATCCGGACACAATTTATTTTGGAAAACAATTGTACATACTTAATAACAATAGAAAATGTCATATTTAAAAATATCCGAGTACAACTTGATTGACGAAAAATATAAAAGGAAAAGTTTTAGTCCCTACTGAAATAAAGTTTTTCATATCAGTCTAGTGCTCAATAATCGGAAAGATTACATTTAAATCCGGCTAAGATCTCTTCCTTACACGCCAAGTAGGCTACTTTATATGTACAAAATAGTCACTTCGATATCTTTTACTTTCTGCATGCTTAATGAAGAGAAAGTATCGTAATGCTGCGTCAGAAATCGGTGATATTTTGATAGAAAAACTAATTTTGTGAGGCGCTGTTATCGCAAAAGTGGAAAAAATATTGTACCTATATGTAGTAAATTACCTCCTCTAACATTTTGTGTAATCAGGACTTTTTGTGGGTAATTGATACCGAAAAAAATATTGACGGCAAAACGTCTGTCCGTCCGTGTGTCGTTAATGTTAACACCTAAACCGTTCGGACAATTCTACAAAATTGATATTCTCCGATTGAGCTGGCCGAACCCCAAGATCCTGCAGGCTTCAAACAGAAATTTCAAATTTCGTTACATGAAACCTCAACTTAATTTTCAAATTTTCAATTCTTCATTTTCAAGATTCTCAAAAATTGCTCCAAATAATTTTATTTTTCCCTATGGTGAATGACACTTAAAATCGGCGCAGATTTCATTTTCGTTGAACTCTCTAAATTTTCGAAAATGACTTTAGATCAAAGATTTTTAGTGTCTTCCTTCCTCAATATTGAAGACAGATTTTTCGATATGAAATCTGTTCTTCAGAAGCAGATATTTAAATAGTCTTGTACTATTTTTCGAAATCCTGAGTCGTTTCTGCGGAATTTTGCGTGAAAAACAGAAAATAGTTTAACAATTATTTTTTCAAAAAAACTCCATTTTTGTTGTTGTTGTATACGTCGACAAACACGCGCTTAGCTCCTTAGTAACCACCATCTAAACAACGAATTAAGAGAGCGTCTATAGCAAAGGCCGTTTAAATGCTCGAGTTTTTAAATAATTGTTTCGCGGGCTCTCAGGTTTAGATTTTTCCAGAGCTCATATATTTTTGCCTAAATAAGTCGTTGCTACAATATATATATATATATATATATATATATATATATATATATATATATATATCACATATTAAAGTTACAATTTTTTAGCATCCCACTGAATGTAATACCATTTGAAGCTCTGACGTTTATCTTCGTTAGTATTACAAGAAATCGATTCTGAAATTTTTGTCCCACGTGTCCTCTTGTCCTTTTTGTCTCAGTTTGTCCCCTTGTTTCATTTTGTCCTTCTTGCCCTACTGACCCATTTTGTTCCTCTGTCCCCATTGTCTAACTTGTAGGACACGAAATGAAGTTTAACACAGATACTCTCAGAATAGCAATGGTGGCATTTTGGGATAGGTAAGGTAGGAACCCCGCCATGACAAATATGTCCTTGTTTAAAATATTACACAAATAATACAATTTAAATGATCATTTTTTTGTGTAAGTATTTTTAATCTGGAAATACGAAGTGAACATTTCATTATTGTAGAAGTTAACATGTTTTATGACGTACAATCCATATTATTTCGTCCCGCCATGCATTGATGCATTGACTCGCCCAGAGAAAGAAATAGAAGCCCATCCTCAAAATTCCGTTGTGGATCAACCGCTGAGAAACTCAAGTTAGTACACAAAACATTCATAGGAGAGTGGAATATGTGAAACTTACCATAAAATTAACTTTCTTCCACCTCATTATCAGATGCTGTTATAACAATCTTTCCTTTTTGACAGAATTTGAGGTGTCTTCTTAGAGTTACGTTTTCTGATGTTTCACTTTTTGCAAATTTAATAAAAATATTTCTTATTTCCACCTTTTAGTCTGTTTTAATTATGATTTTGTGAAGGGTTAGGGTCCATATTTTTTGACAGACGAATTGTAGTTACATTAATTTATTTTATAATCGTGCAACAGTTTCGAAGATTATTGTCCCCATCATCAGGCTGTATAATTGAATTTTGAAGTTATCTAGTACAAAATTTAAAATTATTTACAATACAATATTAAAATTGAGAAATTATGACGGAAATGAGCCCTCATGTGTCTGGTAAGTTCTTTCCGTCATAATTTGTCCGTCAGAAATGTGCTTATTCATTGTATTTTCATTGATATTTTACATAACAGTTTTCGCCCTATTACATAGAGCACTAAAAAACAAAATTATATAAAGTAGTAAATTTAATACAAACAATAGATATTTCGATAATTTCGGATGTGTAGACACATAAGCTTTTGATATAAACTATCCCTAGTGATTTTGGGCATGAGCATGCTGATGTATGAGGTCAAAGATCTTCAAAAATTCATTTCCAAAATACGCCATCTTCGATTTTGCTGAAATTTTGGAAAATTAAATGTAAGGGATCATACATTACCATATAAAAATCGCAGATGTTTTCTTTGATGTTCTGAAATGATCCTGATTTGAAGTTTATATTCCATATTTTCTATTTCGCGTTCTAAAAGAACTTGATACGTAAACATACTAAGGACATAATTATTTTCATAATATTATTATATTTGAAAGTATATATTCATAAAGTTTCTAATCTTATAATTGATTACATGTTCGATGCTCTTATGCTCACCATAGATCGGGTCTCATTTTAGGGCTAGAGGCTACCAGGTCACCACGGAGGACGGATGCACCAGCGAAGAGCTCCGGCCGCCGTGGGATAAACAGTCCTTTTCAGGATTATAGCAAAAAATTGCGTAGCTTTGCCCTACTAGGGCCTTTAATTCAAACTGCTATTTTTAGGGCTTTCTATTTTCAGCTCTTTAAGGGCGCGATGTCGACGCCTGCATCGTCTCCCGGGCGGCCGTTTTTCACCCCTACGGGGGGGGGGTGAGCGCGGTAGAACC
>BOPP01000291.1:0-27498 GCA_017312745.1 Gryllus bimaculatus | reverse complement strand
GGCAAGAGAGCGTCAACGTCTGCAGCCTCGCCGCCCGCCGCTGCCACCGGCGAGTTCACGCTCGTCGCCCGCCGCCGCCGCCCGCCCTCCATCTTTCTCTCCGGGGTGGCGGATATTTTCGAGCTCCTCGAGGGCTTGCGATCGGCCTGCGGCGACGCCGATATCACCGCTGAGGTGGCGGGCAAAGCGGTAAAGGTTCGGTGCGAGTCCCTCGAGGCGCACCGGGATGCTCTGGCTGCCCTGGACGAGAGAGCCGAAACGCGAAAGTTCTTCGCTATGTTGTTCCTATATTTAAAGGAGGAAGTCGCACGCGAGCAGGAGCGCGTGATGCACGCCGCCGTGGATGACCTCACCCGAAACGGAATCGCTCCGGACCGCGTGAAGCAGGCGCTCTTGCGAGCCATCTCCGGCCGCGATCCAGCCGAGAGGCCGGCGGTCATGCTCAAGGTAAACGTGACACAACTTGTGCACGCGCATGAGGTGACCGCGGCCGCAGCGGCGGAAGCGACGGGGGAAGCACGTTCCTCCTCGCCCGCACCTCGTCCATCCCATCCCTAAATAATGGCTAGCTCGACTTTTACAGGAACAGCGGCACCGTTGCATTTTGGAACTGCATCTGCTCGCGAGCGAAGTAGTCAGAACTCCACAGTCTTCTCGCTCGGCGTAATATTTCTGTCATGATGCTGGGTGAGACATGGCTTAATCCGCATCTTTCTTTAAAAAGTCCAGGTTTCAACTGCTACAGAAACGACAGAGTAGCACAAGCAGCAAACGTGACGGACGCCAACAGATGGGGGGGGGGGGTACTGCGATACTAAAACGATGCAGCATAATTCATTATGTTGCAGTTCTTCCGCAGCTGCAGCACGCCGATGCAACTGCTGTTATCGTTCAGACGGAACGAGGGCCGCTGTGTCTCATTTCTATCTACGCACACCCTGACCGCTCCGCGGAAACGTGCGCCCTATTAGCTGCAGATACTGCGAAACTAGCTGAGGCAAACACAACTCCAACACTCATGGCAGGCTATTTTAAAACCAAACACACGGCATGGAGTTCTCGCATCACCTGCCTTCGGGGCCGTAAGCTGAAAGCAATCGCTGACGCAAACGGCTGCCATTACACCCACCTATTACCCTTATAAAATAAACGGTAAGCCCAATATTTTAGATATTATGCTTTACAAAAAAAATTACCCTCCCACACTGACAATCAATTATGAGCTTTCCTCTGACCACTTTCCAGTGAGCGGATATGAGACGCGACGGCCTGTCGCTGTCGACGCAGAAGCATAATTCATTATGTTGGAACCAATTTCAGACGGAGCTGCAGCAGCGCATTCCGGACGCAAATAGAAGCTGGAACTCAAAAATTCGCCGAAGCTGTGATTGACAGCCTCAACGCAGCAGCTGGGAAGCAACTTCCTCTGAGAGGAAGCAGTCATTACCCCCTTTTTAAGTAATTTAATTTCTAGCAAAAACAGAGCGCGCAGAGTGTGGCAGACCCCGAGACACCCAGCTGATAAGCGGAAGCTAAATCGATTGAAACATAATGTGGAACTTGAACTAGCTGAATACCGCACTCAGAAATGGGATAAATTGTTATCAAGTCTCAAACCTGAAGATAATTCACTGTGGAAAAACTCTCGCATGCTTTCCAGGACTCCAATAACAGTGCCGCCGCTTCAGACCAGCACAGGAGAGTTCGCAGAACCGAACGAGGCGAAAGCGGAACTCCTAGCTAATGTTTTAGAATCTCAGTTTCAGCCGGTTAAGGAGACGCCGCCAATACCGCACGTTGTCGGAGTGCAACAAACGCCATTGCACGCGCCCGCCGACGACCCGAACTTTACTACAGAAACAGATGTTAAAGCGGCCATCTCGGAGCTGAAAACTAAAATTGCTCTCTAACGACGTCCTTAAGAAGCTCGTCGCAGTAGGCCATAGTGTTCTTAGTCGCTCTGTTTAACCCTATATTTATGTTTCAGCACTTTTCGAGCCAGTGGAAACATGCACGTGTTTTAACTTTTCATAAACAGGGGAAACCCCCGAAATTGCCCGAGTCGTACAGGCTCATAAGCCTTCTAAACACGCTCGGAAAACTATGTGAAGAACTCATTCAAAACAGAATTCTTAAATATGTTTCAGAAAATTCACTCATAAATAACGAGCGATTTGACTTTTGTGCGGGTCATAGCACAACGCATCAGCTTGTGCGAATCACGGACCGCATAAGACGCAACTTCAACAGGTGGAGTGTTCCTCGACGTTGCCAGCGCCTTTGACAAGGTTTGGCACGTCGGTCTCCTCTATAAACTTCAATCCATGAACCTTTCTTTGTACCTTGTCCACCTAGCAAACAGAACGTTCCAAGTAACGCTTCTGAATGCTAAATCTACCCGCCGCGCCATACGGGCCGGAGTGCCGCAAGGGAGCGTGATAGCTCTTACGCTCTCCAACCTCTAAAGTGCGTGATATTCCCACACACCCTCAAACGGAGCTCGCCTAGTACGCCGACGATACGGATGTAATAGCCACGTCGACAAAGATCGAGCTTCTCCAGAAATACTTGGATCAGCATTTACTACAGATCCAGGAATGGCTGAAGCTGTGGCGGGTCAAGGTCAATCTGAGTAAGAGTGCTGCTGTACTCATCACCCGGAGACGACGATTCACGCAGCCAGAGCCGAAATTAATTGGGCAAAACATGTAAAATACTTAGGTGTCACGTTAGACAGCCCACTTACTTTTAATCTGCACAGTGAAAACGTGTGAAAGAAAGTGCAGCAGGCCAGAGGCAGATTGCGAAGCTTGTTTCATAAGCGGAGCAAACAGTCAACGGCAAACTGCCTTACGCTTTATAAAGCAATTATTAGGCTTACAAGTAGTTCAAAACGAATGCCTCAGGGCCGCCCTCTGCGCCCCTGCCTACATCCCCATTAAAAATGTACATCGCGATTTATCAATGCCACTGGTGATTAATCATATCAAAAATATTGTTTCATTTTTTATTTTGTTGTTGTTGTTGTTGAAAAAGCAGCTGAATCGGAAAACTCTCTCATTTCCGAGATCGCCTCATACCAACCCGATCAACGGGTGAAGTATAGGCGATCGTAGAAATGAGACATTAACTTAGCACTCGCAATGCGCGCGCTAGTTGGCTAAAGTCCTCTTTGACCTTCTGTTTTTCATTATGGTGCAGGATTGGCCATAGATGCCCGTAAGGGTAGGAATGGGCGCACCGCAGTCGCGTGAACGTGCATTGCACTTTCCCTGTGTTTACAAAACTGCACAAAGAGGGCTCTCTCTCATATTAGAAACATTGCCATATTAAAATTCTGCAAAGTAAAAACGGTCTTTGATGGTTCGAAATTACAGATTGTAGGAATAAAGTTTTAAATATATTGTATTTCATTCGTTAAGAATTAGAATGTCTAAGCAAACTCAAACTGTAATTAAAATCCAAAGACTTACCTTCCAAAGCTTTAACAACCGAGAAAACACGCACCCCTCTGTTTCACATTAGCTCTCGTTTACAACTGAACCACAGAGCTTTGATGACAAAAGAAGTTATTAAACTAGTAGTTAAAATCGTTCCTGCTAGAATGTTTGTGATGTGTGAAAAGATACCAAGGGAGTTCATATTATATAAATGGCTCATATCACCAGCGTTGCCTTTTTCTGTATCTACAATAAATGGGAAATACTCTTCTTTTTTGAGAGTTAAAATTTGATTGATGCTATTAGGCCCGAAACTGTTTAATTTCTAAGTTAATAACATTTAGGAGCAAAATATAATTGCAATGGGCAATTACAATGTGTGTCAACATAGTGCATATAGGTGAAAATGAGTGTAAGTAAGGGGTGAGAATAGGATTTATTAATAAGAGATATTCAAATAACACTGAACATTATCCCATGCATTTTGTTACACTGAACTGAACTTCACCAATTTATTAATGTATATTAGCTCAGCTTAATAAAATTATTGTTTGCATAATTATTATTATTATATTTCATCTCAAAATACAGAAATAAGTAAATCTTTTATGCATAAATTCGAAGATCCGCGAAATTAAATGTCAAAATATAATTTGTTTTTAAATTGATCCCAAGATTTGGGGGAAGGGGGGGGGGCGGTTGCTCCCCCTGAATCCCGCCTCTGCCTTTCATAGATTTGACAGATGCAAATTGTGCTTTATGATCTTTATTACTCAAGCAATTAAAAGCAGCAAAAAATTAAGAAGTATCCTCTAAAGTTAAACAGATTGAGATACAGTAGGCCTTATAAATAGGACACATATCCTATCTTCTCATCCTCACTACCCACAAAAATAAATTATTTGCGTAAATGTCCAAATCAAAAGTAAGATCTCAATCGTCGAATCTGAGCAAATTATTACTTTAAGAGTGAACATGCAAAGCAAAGAGTGATTTAAAACTAAACACAAATCTTAGTGAAACAAATTTCATTACACTAAATAAAACAACACTCGAGATAAATCCAAAGTTTAAAAATAGAGAATACAGATGTACAAAGTGTTGTGCAAGTTAAATTCTTGGGCAATCAATTAGATAGGTACTTATCATGGGACAAACAGATATATGAAGTTTGCAATAGACTCTGCTCAGGAATATTTGTATTGAGATCACTCAATAGACTGCTACATGTACACGACTTCAAAACCATATATTATGGGATGATTTATCCACATATCACCTATGGGATACACATTTGGGGAGGTACATATACTACACACATGTCCAGATTATTTACTCTACAGAAACAAGCCATAAGAGCAATATTTAAAATGAGGAGAACCGATAATGGTAAAATAATATTAAAAAATGATCACAATTTATGGACTTTACATATACAATACAATACTGCACATAGGTAATACAATAGAGACACACAGAATACAATAGAGTTGCAATTGAGAATAAACACAATTACAACACCTGTAACCACACTAACAAGCACATAATAACAACAAAACTAAAAAAACTACTAGGAATCCATGTAATGCAGGGATAAAACTATAACACAAGCTACCTAACACCATAAAACAGTTGACAGATGACAAATTTAAGAATAAGAAAAAGAATACCTAATCAAAAAAAGTTCTGTATTCCTTGGAAGAGTTATAAACCAGACACTGTGTGTTTCCCCTGTTAATATTCAAATTAGATGTCATGAAGAAAATTTACTGTAATTGTAATTGTCATTAACTATGTACTTGTACTTGTTATTAATTGTGTATTTGAAAATGTTATTAACTGTAAAATTAATTGTTATTAACTGTGTAATTGTAATTGTTCTTAATTGTTAGACACTGCTATTGTAATTACTAACTTATTGTACTTTATAATTTAATGATTTATGAAACCTTTCTGTATATATTATATTATATCTATTTAATTAGTATGTAAATAAGTCTGTCACTGTTACATAATATTAATTGTGCAATTCTGACTATGGTTTCAATTTGTAATGATAATCTGATGACCATGAAATAAATGATTACCTATTATTATTATTATTATTATTATTATTATTATTATTATTATAATTATTGCAGCCTTACATCTTCTACACGAGTCGGAATGAATGGTAGAATCTCTCAGAATGTGTTATCTGTAGTTCAATGTTGGTACCACTTGGTCCTGGATAGCTATCATGAAGGCATTATTGTTGTTGTTATTATTATTATTATTATTATTATTATTATTATTATTATTATTATTATTATCATCATCATCATCATCATCATCATGATTATCATCAGTTGTAAGTTGGCATTTGTAGCGGCTGTTGATTAGATTCATTGAGAAGTAAGTATGACTTGCCTTTTGTGAGATCTGCAGCTACAAACATGTGTCCCTGATTCTGGTAGTTTATTATTATTATTGTTATTGTTGTTATTATTATTATAATTATTGTTATTATTATTATTATTGTTATTATTATCATCATCATCATCATGATTATCATCAGTTGTAAGTTAGCATTTGTAGCGGCTGTTGATTAGATTCATTGAGAAGTAAGTATGACTTGCCTGTTGTGAGATCTGCAGCTACAAACATGTGTCCCTGATTCTGGTAGTTGGCTATCTTTGTTCTGTTGGGATTTTCATTGGTAATACTACAAGTGCAAAATGTATTTACTTAATGTTTTTTCACAAAAGGATGCCCAGAAAGAAACTTGGGAGTTCAATACAATTGCATTATAACAGAAAACAGACAAAAAAACAACCCCCTTAAGTACGCCTATACTGTTAGAGAGGTGCTAATGCCAAAATTACTACTGATCACTTTCTTACCTGTAAATGAGTAGTAAAATTTATAATGTTGTGCAGAAGGAACATATAGTACAGATCAAGATCTTGAATGAGAAACTCTTACAAGTACTTGCTGTTGCAGAACTATTTTAGAATAATTAGTAAATTATAGGAATTTGAGGTGATGAAAAGGGCTACTGTCTATCTAACTTACAGGAAGTTGTTTACTTACAAAAAACTATAAATGAGTGTGTCTACTGAACAAAGTCACAAAATCTGAAAAGGCAGTTGTGATACAAGAGGGAGGGCAGACAAGGAGACAGAAAAGAAAGTGAGTCTCTACTAGAGAGACACGGTTTTTTAGATGATAGCCTTGGACTGTTCTGTACATGATTATTTAACAATTTTATCAGTTAAGTGATTCTGTAACTTCAAATCATTCAATAACAGGAGAATTAGTACAAAAACAGTAGCGTAAACGCAGACATGGAGTCAAAATGTCTCCCACTTGCACCAACAGTCAAAGAAAATCACAATAACAAAACCAGACCAATGCAATTCATTGCAAAACTACAACAATCAATATTGAGACATTGAAGGAAAGATAGACAGGTGAAATAGTTTGTTCACATACTCTGAATTCTCACAATTCATAGAAAATTAACAAAGCGGAGTCAATTTGACTTGTCTGTTGTTCCAGGTTAAAGATATTGAAATATATGTATTTACCATTTTTCCATCTCTTAATAATGTGAATTGGAACACCCCACTATCATTTATGTACTTGTCTGAATGCCATATTAAACCAGTTCTTAAAGTCAATGAACAATATTTAGTTCATAACAATTTTGAACTATCTCAAGAAATCTTAGATTTATCCTCCTAATCATGAAATAACATCCCTGGAATGTTATGTATATGTCCCCAATATTCCCCATCTTCCCATCGTATCTGCTTTAGAATTTTATCACCCTAATATTGGTAATTAGAATATTCCGCATGATGAAATTATATTAAAAGAATTAAGTTCATTCTTTCTCATACAGAATTTCAATTTGATGGTGTTATTTAAGTATCAGGTACTCTTATCGGTGGTTCTCTCAGTTCTTTTTTTGCTGAAATTATCATGGAAAGATTAGAAGAATAACATTTATTAACTTTTAAGACATTTTTAAAAACAAGATATGTTGATGACCTATATACATGTTGATAAAATTCCAAATTTTCTAGAAACTTTTAACTAATAACAAATTAATTGAGTTCACATTAAAGAGATTAACCCACGGTCTGCTAAAGTATTTAGCGATTTCTATCATGCTTAATAATGTTTGTATAGAAACTAATTGGTTTCTAAAGAATTAACACTTGTCGCAAACTTAAGTTCTTTTCAACCCACCTCTTCATAAAAAAAAAATTGTGTGAAAATTCTCATACTTTCGAAAAATTGAACATAACTTTATTTCAAGTTCTGTCTTTAAAGAACAGATGTCATTAAGAAATAATCTCTATTATAAATATTGCATTTGTAGGAAGACACTCCAAAAAATTGCATCTTTGCAATTTTTGAAAAATCAGAAACTTTAACAAATGTGAGACCTGCACCACTCTCTTAAGCGTCCTTTACATTGTCCGAGATCAAAGGTTAATCAAAAAATTTGGATCCATTTTGTGAAAATGTTGAAAATATTTTGGAGGTTTCATAATAAGAACCCTCAGAAATCAAAAATATCAGTTTGAAATTCTGAAATCCTTATCAATTTTGGAGAAAATGGGCTGAACAGTTTAGACACTAGCCTTGACCATATATGGTTGGGCAGAGACGTTTTGCTGCCAAACAATTTTTAGGTATCAAAGTCACATAAAACATTGATTTGGGATACACAACATGATAGAGGAAGTAATTTACTATAATACTATTATTATTATTATTATTATTATTAATTATTATTATTATTATTATTATTATTATTATTATTATTAACTTGATTGGCCACATTGGACCACTTTAGTCGTTCCACTTCACTTTTTACTGTTCATGGTCGACTGTCGAAGGTATCATCTTGAGGTGAGGATAAATCCTCGAGTTACAATTCTGAATGTTATTCAGAAAGGTGATAATGAGAGATGGAGGATGATGTTATGAGATAGGTGAAGGGACAATCACACATACACAACCATGCCCAAGGCGGGTCTCAAACCCGCGATCCTTTGGTCCGTGATCGCTACGGCACTACTGCCTTTAGCGATCTCGGCCACCAGATTGGCCTATAATACTATATTATACTTGCATAGGAACAGGATTTATCTACTTTTTTGCTATCAGGGCTCGACAATAAGAGTTTTTCTTTCAAAATTTTGCTATTTTCTGGCACAGTAAGTGTGAGAAAAATAAAAACAATAATAAACAAACAACTGTTAATCTGACCTTGGAATTGATAAGCAAAATCTCCATCAGTCAATGTCTTCTTATCATATATTCCTAGGATAAATAATTTCCTTTGTAAAAAGTTTTCTAATTTACAAGTCACTATAAAATCTAAGAATAAATTTCCTCTTAAACAAAATCTGGTGCAAAATGTAATAGATAAAATCTCTTCAATTGACAATGAAAATATATTGCCTTAATTGTCTTCTGTCTCCTATGTGGAACAGACACAATGTGAAAACAAAAAAATAAAAAACATGTTAATAACAATAAAAAGACAAAATTAAAAGCATTTATTTAAAATCACCTTGATTTGCTCATTCTTTTAATTTTGACACCCCTATCATTTTGGATAACAAATCCCGAAAATATTCAAGATTAATTTAAGAAACATTATGCATAAGGACACACAATACAATATACACACATTCTCTTGAGCCCCAGAATATCTAGCCCCACTCCTTTGAGAACATTATTTGAATTAATGATAAATGATAGGATGTTGTAGACAAAATCTGATAATCAGAAATGTTCGCTTCTATGTAATAGAAACTATTTTGCCTCGAAAAATGGACTACAAATTTGATATAAAATTTCTTTTGTCAAAATGATCAAACGCCTCACTCCTCTTGCAACTAGAAAAGAGAGGGCTCAAGAAAAGGTGCATAGTAAGTGAAATGTATCAATAATTCTTGGTTTTGCACTGATGATGCATGTAAATGTCACTCAAAACATTGTATCAACATTATATGGACATAACTACATTTTTAAAAAAATATTGATTATCAAAAATGAAAAAGGATACTTGTGTTAAATTATTTTAAAAAGGCATATCCTGGAAAGAAGAAAAAAATTGTATAGCTATAAAAGCATATACTTTCTCTTATTGTTTGTATATGTTACTTAGTTTGAGTGTTAATGATTCCAGGTGCATCAACTACCAAGTTCATAAGTCCTGTAAGTGAAGTACATGTTTTGCTAGGTAGGTGACTGTGGTCTTTCCCCCACAAGATCCTGCACCAACATACTGTCAGCTAGCAGGGTTTTCCTCAACCAGGTATCTCCCACCAGTGGGGCACCGTCCCAGCCAGAACAAGCTCTAAGCTTCTGATCGGTCTCCTGGCATCTGTGGTAGTGTAGTGCATGTTGGTGTAAGGGGTGAGGATAGGACAAGGAAGAGATAGGAAATAGTTCACATGCTGTCCGTGGCCTATTTGTTAGGATACTCCTCCAGCATTTGTCTAGTATTGATCGAAGAAACCACGGAAAACTGCTGATCAAAGTAGCCAGCTGCTAGAATTTTTCTCCAGACAGTAACTGAATTTGATCTAGCTGACAAACTAGTGCCAAACCTCCTGCCACTGTCGGGATTTGAACCTAGGACCTCTTGGTCAGATGGACTGCAGTGCCATCAGTTGATGCCCTGAGCCATCTCCCCCAGTGTAACGTAATATAATTTTGCATCATATTCTATGAATATTTCAGCCACCTTTTGAAAAACTCTCCTTTCCAAATATAACATGGAAAAATAAAAAACAACACATCTTAATTGTTGAAAATTCATAAGTTTTCATGGAAATGGCATTTATGGCATTGAATTTAGTGTATTGTGCTTCACAAAAAGTTATCAGATGCATACCATTGCCATTTCAGTATCTGGAGAAAACCAGTGTTGTGTCAAAGGGTGACACCATAATAAATTGGAATATAATCTATGGGGAAAAAAATTATTTAAGAACTAATGCTACATGGATAAAACAGTTCATTTAAATACATTTTTTACAAAATAAGTTTTAAAATATTTTCAGTTCTTTAGGCATATATATTTTGAACAATTTTTGATATTGTGGCTCTTGTTTAGGGACACATATGGCCCTCCTTTTTAAAGAATTCTATGTCACTCTAAATGCTGAACTATTTTCTACACTGAAAGATACTAAAGTAAGGTTGCAACATGTTTTTGAGCAGGGCATGCCTTTCTGTGAGAGAATGCTGATGCTTTCACATAGCAATTGCACATGGTGAAGATTTCAGATTGGTTTGTAAACACTTAATAAGCACTTAAAGACACAACTATCACTTAGGGTTATAAAAGGTTCTAAAAATAGGAGATCACATAGCAAAATGATGTGCATAGTAAAACTCTTACTTGTGTTAATAAATCATAGAATGAAAAATGTAGATAATTTTCGATATATCTTCATAAAACACAGAACTATGTTCTACTATAACATGATATCACATTATCAGGATATCTATTCTGTTCTATTAAAATAATTTTCTTATGTTATTTTGGGATTCAGAGATCATCTAAAAGAAAACTTAAGATATTTCACTTATTCCAAGTCACTTTTTCAACACATGATCTCATATTAATAAAATACAAATATATTTTAAATATTCAAATATGAAAACAAATATTCTTATATTTTCCAGAGAAATGACTACTAAATAAGAAGTTTCAAGGTTGTCTGAAAGGTTTAAGGAAGACATCTGTACGAATTTGGCAATGTAAAACAAATTATAGTGAAATTTGGATAATATTGTTTTTCAATTTTCTATAACAAAACATTTTCTATGTTAGTGGATGCTGGAGGTTTCACATTTACTGATGTAGAACTAACAAAACATTTTGCTTGAGGAACCTTACAACATCAATCCATCCCCTCCATCCTGATGATATAAGCTGAGGAGAAAGAGACATTTCTGGAAAAATGAAAATGATCCCTCTATCACAAATATGTGAGTGAATTCCAGTAAACTACAGCCAAATGTTTTGATGGTGTAGCAGAAGTGTGGTGTTGTGAATCTTTGAAGGAGATGAAGAGGGCAAGTAATTTTTGTTAACTCTATACTATTTTTACCCACTATCTTGTGACAATTATAGGGGTGTTACATTGCTATCAACAACTTCTAAGGTATATGCACACACGCTAAAGAATAGACTCAATGAAATTTGTGAGAATTTAATAGACAGAAAATCTGGGGAATACTAGAAGAAGAGAAAGTTCCAAATCAGTTACTCAATGCAATACAAAGTCTCGACATGAACTCAAGAATTAAAGTACTGTTAAGAGAGGGAAAAAAGCCAGCAGCAATAACAACCAACAGTGGCTTAAGGCAAGTGTGACGTCATGGATACTCACAGCGAACACAGACACAGAGCTTTCGTATAACAATATATTTATTAACAAAGAAAACAAAACAAATATATACACCTTAATGAATCTACTTACACCCTAGCTCTGAATAGACCACTATCCCCTGATCGCGGGAGCATTCCAAACCCATTGAGATGGTTTTGTTTGTTGGCATCGCCACTTCCTACTTTTGAAGCGGCGCAACCAAGCCTAGCTTCCGTGACCCGATGTCACGCCTGAGACCACAAAGTCCTCCTGGCGCACCAGACGGCTGGTTTGCCCTCGATCGAAGGAGCGATCTTATCCGATTTGAGAATCGGCCGTGAATCGTGGCACTCAACCACTCTCTCACCTCGAGCACTGCACACAGCATCGCTCCCACCGTGGACCGCAGTCACGCCAAGGACCACTAAAAGTCCGCAGGCTTCGTCAACTAGTGACTCCAAGCCTCCGCGAGCCTGGCTCGCATAATGCACGTCGTGCCGCCAAGTTTTGTGCACGACGCACGAGGTTCTCCCGCTGTCTCCAGAACCCACCTACTGGCTCTGTACACTCAGTTGTATAGGCGAGGCGCCACGTGACCTACTAAACGTCACGCCACCCCACTCGCTTGTTATACCAGTGAAAAGCTCTTATAAGCCGAAAACTCCCAAGCCTTGTGCTCCTCCCGTTTCGCGTTCTTCCCTTTAACGGAAAAACCCTTTTTCCCTGTGGTTAGGCTAATCCCTCCAATGCCTCCCCAAATAGATGCCGTGAGGCACGCTGCCTAAGACGTTACACACAGGATGTGGTTATCCACCCATCCTCCCACATATATACAAAACCACTAAGTGAGAAACTGGAGAGAAAGAAAGTTAGACCAAGGAATTAACAAATTCACAAAAGACAAGAAAGATAGGTACAGTTTTGTATGCCGATACCAACTACCGTAACCAGAATATAATTTACAAAGAGCATTGTTTGAACTGAAAAAGTGCAGCAGATAAACTTCATGAAAGATAGCATTCAGAAAACAAACGTTAAGGCACAAGGAAAAAAGAGAGAGCAAGATACTAATAAAGGGAAAAACTTGTGGAAAAAGTAAATAAATTGTCATACCTTGGAAATAACCATAATGTTGTACACAACCAAATTCAGGAAGACATAGAAAAAAACTTATTTAACTACAATAGAATAAGTGGACAATCAGAGACACTTTGCAAGAAAATGGACACAGAAACAAACTGAAATCCACAATATACGCTGCTGAACCTAAAAATTTATATTAGTGGCTCTGGAAAAAAAAAAAAAAAAAAAAACATGGGGTACATGAAAGAAAGAGTCCCAAAAACTGCAGGTGGCAACACAATGAGATTTCTCTAAGACACCTAATGGAAATCACAAGAAGACACAGACTTAAGAAATAAAGACATTCAAGAAAGAAATTGAAAAACCAAATGTAAGTAGAAAAGATAGAACAGCTGTCAAGAAGTGGAAAGCATCATTACAGAGAATGAAAAACAACTAATTCCAAAATTAATCTGAAAGTACCAAAGTACATAGGAATCACTATTAGGGAGACCATAAAGAGGTGCAGCAGCAGGGAAACTTGGGAAGACTAACACTACCAAGAATACTGGAATAAACACAATGAAACAGACTATAGAGGCCTAATTTCTGGTAGCTTCATGATGATGACCACTATCTTCCTCTCTAGTGTATCCCGCTAGCCTTGTCTTCTGGGCAATGTGACATGCAATACTACAGTTCTTAGCCTTGTAGAACTGAAATTTAAAATTAATAGATGCAATACATCCTGGTTCTAGTTAGTCCGAGTCTGTTGAGCACTGCTTATAATATTATTCTGGAGCATTGACTAGCCCTATAAAATCTCTCAATTAACTCTCATTTTAGAAGACTGTGAGACCAAAATTCTCAGTGCAATAGTCTAAAGCACATACAAGCATCTGCAAAAATATATATGTATTATGTGTGTGTGTGTATTATATATATATTATTATAATATATTATATATATATATATATATATACCTTCCAACACCTAATTGAAAGTATGCCTGTGAGAGTGGAAGCTGTCATCAATGCTATGGGTGGACCCTATTGAATTCCAACATCACTAATGGAGGGCACCATGAATTGTTCAGTTATTTTTAGCCATGTGTTTAGATACTTTTGATCACATAGTGTCAAAATCAAGTGATCACATCAAGATTTTGATGAAAATTCAAGTTTTGGGAGTATTCATATACTCGTATGCACTGATGTTGAGAAAGTGTTAATATTTTTCAGTTCATCTGTCTGTGTATGTACAATACTAGCACCGAGACCATACTCAAAATTTCCCTAAAAATGCATATTTCCTGATCAATCTGACCTTGCAAATTTGAAATGCATCCTTGAATTTTTTAGGTACTTAACCCAAAGTGCATAAGACAATATCAAATATTCTTATAACATGGTTCTAAATTTTATTTATGTTTCTGTTCAAATATAGCAAAGGCTATGTGTGCAATTTTCATTAAACTCTTTTAATATTTTAAAATTGCTTTCAGTTCTTGTTTTGAATTTTGAGTCAAATTGTGGCAATTTTCCAAAAATCCCTAAACAAGATTTTCTCCAAGAAAGCTCCAAATTTTTGGTCGTAACTTTTTTGTTTTAGTTTGATTCAAACTTTCCTGTTTTCAAAAATTACATTTATGTAAATTTTATGGAATATCTTGCATGTCAATATTGAAATTTCTTATGTTTTTTATAATATAAAGCATTTATGGAGACAAATGCTTGAAATAATATCTACTGTATTTTCTCAACTCTCAATACTTTTTGAGGATGGGCATGGGAGGAGTCTGACCAGGATGGGCAAACAATTTTTCACAAGCTTATTTAATGAAACAAAAATGAGAAAGAATATTGAAACATAATTTTTAAACTTGAAGTTTTTTTTCTAGTGCAGTATTTTGCCACTCCCAATTTACAAAGACATAAGCCATTACTGATTTCACATAACTGTTTAAAATATAATGAGAAAGCCTGTTCTATATTTGTAGTACCACTATTGTTTTATTCACTTAGTGTTTGTCTTAAAATTCTTTGGTTGTATAATTTTATTGCCTTCATTATTGTGTAGAATTTTGTGGTTCATAGTAGTTCATCACTTAAATTCTACTGGTCTAATTTGGCCAACAATTTTGCTACTAAGAGTAGAAACAGATTAACTAATGTGTCTTACTTGAAGTGGTTCTTTCAGATTCAAAATACTCTGAATATTCCTCAAACCTCTTGAGTTTTGGGGTTCATGTGAAGATATGTGTTGGGGATTGTGATAAGTTGAGGGTGCAGAATAATTCTGTGAAAGATATGATGAAGTTGGGCATGCTGGAGGATACTGTGGAGGATATAATGAAGTTGGTCATGGAGGATATAATGAAGTAGAGCGTAAAGGATATAATGAAGTTTGGTATGCAGGAGGATACCGTGGAGGATATAAGGAAGTTGGGCATGCGTGGATGGAGGATGATGAAATGGTGAGGGATCATGATGTAATGTTGCAGGGTGACTTGTGGTGATTGAAGGTGGATGTGTTGATGGTGGAAGTAGAAAAACTGATGGAGGTTGATCATCGGTTGGGCTCGGCTCCACACAATTGGCACGTTTTTCACCATATATCCAAAAACTCGAAACTATTAAATTTGAAAATACTCAAAATATTCATTTATTAAAAAAAAAATTAACAAAATAAGTAGTAATATTTGTTTTGATGAAAATATTTATTTTTATGAAATTTTATCAAAATATTTATTTTTAGCTGATATACAATTTGATATTTGGAAACTATGGGCCAAGTAGCACTTGAATTTATATTCAACTTTCAACACTCAAGATTATGGAGGGAAAATGTGTATTTACCTAAAAGTCTGATCCCTAATTATTGGAAACAGATAGTAAGGTGATAAGGTGGAGGATGAGATTGAAACTTCAGAAATACACCATCATCCTGGTGTATGGATTAATGGATTAATCAAAAGACACTTCAGAAGACTATATGACTAAAGAGACCAAACTAAGAATCCACTATACAATATCTAAATCAATCCTCATGTATGGTTCACAAGTCTGGACAATGAAAAGTAAAAGACAATGAAGACTAGAGGCAATACAAATGAGATTCTTTCGTCTTCTTGTAGGAGTGACACTAAAGGATAGGCAAAGGAGTGAAGACATCAGAAATAGGCTAAAGACAAAAAATATAGGAGAAGAAATAAATAATGAGGAGAGAAAATGACTCTCTCACATTCATAGAATGAAAGAAGAAAGACTACCAAAAGCAGTAATGAAATACAAACCAAAAGGGTGAATGGATGTGGGAAGACAACAAAAAAATGGCTGGATCTGGAACACCTGGAGGTATAAGCCTCCTAGTCTAGTAGGAAACAAGAACAGGTGACAACCTGCAGTTGATGATGATGAGAGTGGAAAAATGAATGAGAGGGTGGAAATAGAGTGGATGTTGACGCCTGTTGATAGTGGTGTCTTGGTTGGCAGCAACAATGCACCTGTAGTCCTGAAATATATTGTATTACATAATCAGCATTGCAGTGTATAGCATTATCAGTTTTTGAGAATTCTCATGATTAGGTTTGATTTGTTTTCTATGATACGAGAACAGTATGACTTATTTGTCAGTAACTAATCATGGTTTGTTCCACTGGATATATTGGATTTCCTTTGAGAGAATATTTCTCTTGTTCTCAATCAACACTTCTACCAACAATTTTCTTAATTTCTAGTAATTCTTTGTTGCATTATAATCAGCTGTGAAATTTGCGATTAAAGTTAAAAAAAATATAAGTTACTTACTATACATGTAGGTCACTGGTCCCCATTGCTCTGATCCTCCTGTGTTGGAGTCATACAATCTTGGGTGTTGTACTTCAAATGGAACATCGCTTTCGGAATTGTGGTCATCAGTTACAAACAGCCATAGTAGTTGGGCAGAGCCACTTTCTATCAGACGTAAATTAAAAATTTAGTAACTAATGCTGATGAAGTTGGTTGTATTGGTGAGGGGGGGGGGAGTCTTAATTTGTGGTTCTTAATGTACTTACACGAGTAAACATAGAATTATATATGAGGCAATTTTTGTCCAGAAATCTCTGGGCTACTATGATGTTAAAATAAATCTTTTTCAATAGAATATAACATATTGACTTCACATTCATACCTGATTTCACTGTGGTATTGACTTGAATTCTCTGAAAAATTTAGAAAAGAAATTGTAACGCAATAACTTAGGCACTGAGTTATGCCAAAAATAGGGTAATATTGACAATTTAAAAGGCATGGTTCTGTGATAATTTTTGTCAGACATAAAAATGTTGGTGTTTTTATATGTCTTGAGAATATCATCATATGTTCAACTTCTTCTGAATCTTTTCTGTGAATGCAAATAGAAGGTCAAATGTGGGAACAAAAATGACTTTAATGTGTCTAAAAAGGGATGTATTTTTTGGAAATGCTTCAGAAGTACGTAATTATTATAATTTGTGGGTTTGATGTAATCATAGCCTCTGAATTTTTGGTTTCAATCTGCAATAATAGGTAACTGCCGTATTTTGAACCTCTGTTGAATAGGCTCATCTCTTAGATGGACATGGACAACATACTAATCATATTAATCACCCATGATACTAATATTACCTTTGTACAGATAGCTCTCGGACTGTGTATTTTGAAAATATCATGCTTGAGTCTAAATAATGTGAGAATATTTATAGAATTCCAAATAATGCAATTGGTTCCTACTCTCAAAAGAACTTTATTTCCCTTCATAGGGACCGTAAGTGTGTACACAATTTTTAGTAATGAAAGTGGCCTTATTTTAAAAATTTGATTAAAAATCATACAGGAATTAACATCAAATTAAAGTAACTAATTTTCTTTAGTGTTTAGATTGAATATTAATTAGCATATTAATTTAACTAAGTCTACAGATTCAATATTATGTTGAATTGAATAAAAATGATAATGCAATATTTTGAGCAAATTTCTATAATTTTCAATAAAAATTTGAATACTACTTTGTTTCTTCATATGTTAACTTAATATTCATTTTTTTTATTTCAAGACATTCTAACAAAAATATTTTAGCAAAAGGAAATTACCAGGCACCTTCATGTGCACATCTATAATTGGAACACCAAAGGCAGGTGTGCTTCATAACAAAAGACTTGAATATGATGTATTAATTTTAAGAGGGAGTTGTCATGCATATATTTAAATTTAAAAGAAACGATACTACCATTAATTGAGTCAATTAGGATTAGATAACAAGAAGCTACTCAACAAGCAAAATTGATTTTTTTTACCTTTTTGTGTTTCTGCTAGTGGTTGGCAAGCCACTAACAAAGGAATACAGTAATACGTGCAAAACGATCTTTTAATACAATAATTATCCTTTTTATTCTGATGATCACGAATTAGTTGAACCTTTTTCAATTGCCTCTCATGTAAACCTCACTGAAGGTGACTTACCCTTATGTAGTCCCAAGCACTTCAATTGTCTAAATCCAGCGTATTTGAAAGACCCAAGCTGGGGATTTAAGAAAAGAAGGAGAATTTAGTTTGCAGTTCCCCACAGGGCAATTTTCTTCCTAAATCCTCTATTCATCGTTATATTAAAAAGTTTCATGCACAAAATGTATCCACTTCAAAATTACTCATTGAAATTAAACCTTTAAAAATTGCAATAAAATAATTCGCTTTTTAAACCTTCTAAGTGAATGACTAAAGATATTTCGTACCCATTTTGAAAGGATGTCGAGAAATAAGCGATAGTGTAAAGTTCTTTCAGGCACTGTCTTGCGCACAATGGACCCATCAACATCCGCAGCGTCTAAAATGGCGTCCCCATGGAAAGTAGATAATGGCCATCTTAATGGAGAAAACATACAACTAACCTCTTTAAGGCTCAAAAATAGGAAAAAATCAGAATGCAAAAATTACATGTTCTTTTAAAATTTTTGAGTACACGATTGACTTTATAACATCATAATCGTATTTTTCCGTCTAAATATCTCGACGTCTTTCCAATCCAGCATTGCCATATATGCTGCACTTCGGTTTTTGTTTGTATTATGTATTATATGCGCTCGTTTTCTTGAGCCCCGGAGTTCTCCTTTACTAACATTCGTTGAATTCAGAACAAATGAGAGCAACAAGCTTTGGTCACAAAAGCTAATAATCAGAAATGTTCGCTCCCTTGTAATAGAACCTTTTTTGTATCAAAAAATGAGACACAAATTTCATATAATAGTCCTATCTACAAAATAATCAATCCCCCACTCCTCTCGCTTTTAGAGAAATGAAGGTTCAAGAAAACTTGCGGGGATAATATTGAGCCACGGGGATTGTCAAAAAAATCATATGTAATTTATTTTTAAATTAGTGGTTCGGTTTTAAATTAAATGTTCGTAATAATAAACGACAATTAAAAACAGACTAAAAACAGATACAGGTCAAAGAACGAGAAATTCGGCACCACCAATTGTAATCCAGAAGAAATTAAGACCCCAGAAGTTAAAGCAGATTCTTAGTAAATAAATATCAAAAGAAAAAATACACGACAGATATCTAATAAGTCTCTTATAATGCCTTATGAAATAAAATATTTTACGAATTTCATTTCTGTTATATAACATTGAGAAGTTGAAGTTATAACAACAACAACAACAACAACAACAACAATAGTATCAACTAGTTGGACTCGAACGTTTCGTTCTTTGCAAATCATTGCTTTACAAGTGAAAATAGCTTCATGCTGAATTCTAACTCCATGCGTCCAGGCCTTGAACTGTACGTTACCTACGTCACATCGCCACAATACTGTGGAAAGTGGCCGCATCCCAATACGAATTGTGAGGAGATCCCGGGTGGTCCGTGACTTACTTTGTTGGGTGTTGCATTGGTCAGGGAATCGACTGATTAGAGAAGTCACCTACAAAAGAAGATCGAAATGGTATTGAAAATACTCGTAAAATTCCAATATTTTGAACGATTCACTCATCTATTTTCGAAATTCTAGCATAGTCAGTGTCCATTTACATTGACTTATCTCGGCACATCTCTAAACACTAATACGAGAGGGGACGGCCAGAAGCGTATATCCACTCCCCCCCGCTACTGTATAAAATAGGGTACAACTTGATCTAATGTTTTAGATTACGGCATGAGGAGCTTATCTCATGTGTTGTGGGTTGTATGCAGGCCCCTGGGTGTTGAGGGTTGCATGTACCCCTGTATGTTGACGCTGGTTGTTATGCAACCTCGTGTTCCCAAATGATCGGAGGCACATGAAATCTTGTTTGCGTTACAAGGTGACCTGCCTATCATCTGTACATATGGGTTACTATATATCAGAGGCACCTGCACATGTATAAATGCATTTAAATCCGTAATATGCAATTTCCTACAACATATGGACGGCAAAAGGCTATTATTTTCAAACCCTCTGCACGTCCTAGAGGTGTGTAACATATATTCTGAGGTATCTGAATAGTGCTAGCCAAGTTCAATAATGATAACCTAATTAGTAATGAAATGGAAAAATAAAATTCAGGATCATCTCTTCCATTGGTTGATTGGTCCTAGCTGTTCGATCGTCTGATCAGGAATAATTTGTGTGGATGTCCTCAGGTAGCTACGTCTCTCTCGAGTCATTTACAGTAAGGATAGGGGTGCGATGTTCTTAACAACCTAAGTGTATTTTTTATTAAGTATTATCGTTATTATATTAAGTTTACTGATTAATTGATTATATTGTTATTAGCTATATATTATGAGAAATGCGGCGCGTGCGTGGCTTTCTCGTTGCCTACCCAATACACCAAGAATAGTAGAGGGTGGTCCGACCTCCGTATGACCAATGGCTCCGCCCGGTTAGTATAAGTAGGGTAGTAATTACTAAATGTGTTGGGCCAAAAAATGTCGGGAACTTTACATCATCCCATAAAGATAATTTGTAATTCCTGATATATTCAATTTTAAAATTTTAAATTGTGAATTAATAACAACAAAAACATTAGTAAGTGATATATTTTTCATATGGACTACTAATATTAAAGATAAATACATCCAATATTTGTTGTATGGTTTAAATGTATTCTTAATGTTTCGTCAAAAATAAATACTCGTTTAGGCAATCGAATAGTCTGCACTGAAACATTTCAGAGTTGAAATATAATTTACCACATTATGTTGCTATTTTTTAAACATTAATACTTTTCAAGTTTACAATGATGTTTCCGGGCAAGTGAAACACTACGGTTATTAGACGTGTTAGTTTAGAGGATATTTTTAATGCTTGGAGATGGAGGTGTTTCTCCACCGTTGGTGAGATCTGGAGCCAATCTACATGCCCCTTTGTAGGGGAAATCCCCCTGTAGATATCTCCGACAGCAGGGCACTGCCTCAACAGATAGAACTTGAAGCATCCGACTGGATAGACGAGCTCTAAGGTCCTGACTGGTCTTCCCATGGTAGTATGGGTGCATGTAAATGTGTGTAAGGGGGAAAATGTGATAAGGAAGAGGAAGGAAAGATCGCCCGCGGTCAGTGACCCGATTCTGAGAGTACTGCTCCGGCATTCGCCTGGAATTGTTCGGAAAACTACCGATTAGAGCAGTCGGCCGCTAGAATCTCCCTATAGTCAGCGGCTTAAATCGACTTATATATACAGGAATATCTAAAACATACGCCACCTCCGGGACTCGAACCCTAGTCAGAGTCATTGCAGAGGCAGCGGAGAAATCAAGATATCCTTTGCGAACTCGAAAAAACTCGAGATCGTCCAGATGGTTCTAGGAATATCGCTTTTGGAGAAAATCGTTTGAACGGTTTAGGCCCTAGCGTTGATCACAGGTGAACAGGGAGACGTTTGTCGACTTTTCGTTATCAAGGACCCACAAAACGTGAACAAGATTTATCCACTTTTTGTTACTAGAGTTGGGCAATAGGAATTTTTTCTGTCGAATATCACCGATTGTCGCCGCAACATTGCAATACTTCATGTTTATAATGTACGAAGTGAGGCGAGAAAGTAAACTAGTGTGTCTTCAAAAGCACACACTTTCTCGCATTATTTCATACTTTAACAATTTTGAAAAAAAAAAGTTGGACGAAAATTAGACCTACGCCCGTTGTTCTATGCTCTAGGAAAGACCAATCCTTGGAAAAAATTAAAGAAAAAAATTGGACCCGTTTTTGAGAAAGTTTTAAATTTGTTGGTAAGTCTTAATGTACAGTACTCCCCAAATCAAAATATTCATATGACATTTTCAGGCTCTCGAGTACGTTCAGATCGATCAGAGAATATCGATTTTGGGAAGTATTGTCTGAACGATTTAGGCACCAGCTTTGACGACAATCATCAATACCGGGAGTTATGACGCACATTTCGCGGTGCTGGGGATTACACAAACGTAAAGAATGAAAACTATAATTCTGTTTTCACGGATGCCATTTCAAGATTCAAACGATAGTTCACAATAGCATTTCGTAGAGGTACCGTTGCGAGTAAAACAAATTCGAAGTCATCATACCCGATAGTCATGTGGAATCAAGATTGCAAAGAAAATATCGTTTTTTACACGTAAGTACTAGGGTAAATTTTAGAGTTTGAATAAAAATGTGGATCATTTTAATAATTAGTTTTACGCTAATTCTTTTTAAATGTGATTATTCATTGTTAACATGCCTTTTTGAACTCCTACATTAGCCAGATTAAATTCCTATTTTAGATACCATAAATGCCCTTTTGCCTGCTTTTTTAGGTAAAATAAAGTGCCTGAACTTCCGGATTCTATTCATAAAACAGCCCATAATGCAGGGATACAACAGAAAGTTCATCAGAGCGGGAAAAGCGAAGCGCTGTGCTTTCCAGAAGCGATAGTTTGTATAAGTGTACTTTTGAATTATCTGGAAACACTGTTCTTTGTTCTATACATCATTTGAACTTGCCAGATTTAAAAACATGTTCGTTGAATTTTATACGAAGATTATTTTACATAATTTTTAGAATTAAAAGAATAAATTAAAAAAAAAAATAATGTTGCAAACAATGTTTTCTGTGTAAACCTAAATTAAGAAATTTGCACTAACTTACAAAATAAACAACTAGTAGTGCTAAAACAGTACGAGCTTTTTCACCAGTATTTTCAAACAAAATTGCGCAAAAACTACGTAAATTTATGCAAATTATGCAAAATTACGATGCGGGAAAAAACGATGCACGATGCGTATTTTAGCCGTAAATAAAACTATTAGTTAATATTAATGCGAAAGAAAACGCAGTAGTCATTATGGCCTTCTGTTATCAGTGCGGTATTACAACAATGGGTTACAAGCAACAATGAACTTATAACAAAAGCTCAAAGAAGAAACAAAGAAATATGAAATAATAAACAAATTCTAACTTACGTAGCTTCCAACTGCTAAGCTTCACTATTCATTTTACGTTAAGGAAGCACAGTAAATTGGGAGCGATCGACTATTTTTGTCGGCTAATTGCTCACAAAATACTCATATTTTCTTAAAATTCAATATGACCTAATTTGAAGATCTGTTTTTGATGAACACATATCATTACGAAAAATTTGTATCTTCATAATTGTAGTTGTAAGAACGGCCGAAAAAATTGTGATTTTTTTCAATTTTTGAAAAATCAAAGCTTTTAACCAACATGAACCCTACACCATTCTCTTAAACGTCTTTTAGACTATTCAGCAACAAAATTTAATCAAAATAAATGGTACCGTTTTTTGAAAATTTTGAAGGTCCCAGGTGTTTTGTGTAAAGTGCCCCCCAAAATTAAAATATCGATTTCAAATTCAAGGAGCCGTGACGTCAGCCGGATCGATCAGGGAACATCGATTTTGGAGAAAATCGGCTGATCGCTTTAGCCGCTAATGTGGTTCACAGGTATGTACGTAAGCTTCCGCGGCTCGAATCCTGGAATTGTCGCTATCCGGGAGACGCCGCGTCGTTGGCTGGGGTGCCGACGTTTCGCTGACCATTTCCAGGTTTCCTCAGGGCAGTGACACTGCGGCGGCTTTTTTTTCAGTTTTTCCCCCCTCCAGTTTTCCCTGAGAGGCAGGAATTTATTTATCTTTGGGGTACATTATGAATAACTGCAAGCCGATTGGCTTGGTGTATGTTTAGAGAAGGCTTAATTGCTTACAACTAACACTATCTTCTACTATCACTATACACTTCCACTTGGGTTTGTTAGTTTTTTAGGTTTTTTTTTTTAAAATTAAAAATCTTTTAATTGGGAGATCTTGAAATTGTTCATTTTCTTCTTTACTTTTTTTTCTCACTCGCATTCATTCATTAATAATTATATTTACAAACGCACCATTCTTCATTCATTCATACAACACAACACGTTCACATGACCTATAATACAATTTAGCAGCACACGTTCGCCTGACTTTCAATCAAGCGTCCGTGGCGCCGGACGTCTTCGTCCCGCAAGCGACGGCAGGCCAGCGAAGCGCGCAATCAGCGCGCCCGCGCGGTTTCCCGCATCCGTGAGCGGCGATCCCTGTCACGCACGCTGCTCCCCCGCGTCGCAGAGCTCAGAGAGCTTGTGCGGGGCAGTGCGCGGAAGGTGAGGCGACGTGCTGTGGGCCTTTCTTCTGTGTTTCCTTCTGTGTCGGGTCGGGTCTAGTAAAAGCAAGTGCGGGCGGCGCGCGAGGCGCGTCGCTCTGTTCTCTGCCTACCCCGGATGGGTGGCAGAAGTGAAGGAGAAGCTGCGCGAATACCTCACAAGCGTAACGCCACAAGGGACGCACGCAAAGCTGTGAATAAGCGGCGCTTTTAGAGGAATTGCTAAATCGGGCCGGAACGGAGAAGAGGTTTCAAAGGAGGGTGCGCTGTTTCATAATTTTTGTTTACAGCGAGATACGCGAGCGTAGCCGCAATGCCAGCGAAGGTCCAGCTGTCGTAGCACGGCCCAATATACTCGCTTCGCTCCGACCAAGGTAGATGCGTGCCAGCCAAGCTCATCACATTTCATTGGGTTAGCCGTCTCTACGCGTGGAAGTTACGGCGACGGCATTTCCTCGAGGTGAGAGGCGGAGGCGTTTCGCGACTTCGGCCATTCAGGAAAGGCGGCGAGAACAATCACTTAGTTTCTAACTGACTTGCCTTACCGTTCGATTCGACTATCTTAGAGAGATAAGGCGAAATCATCCGCGAACATCAAGGAGCCCCGCAGGCGGTTGAATACCAGTTCTTGTTCAGAGGAAGCGGGAAGCGGCGCGTTCATTCACGTACTAATCGCGAAGAGGGTAGGAGAAAGAACACTCCCTGAAGAACACGCCTGCCTCGGCTCGTCTGAGGGACGAAGTATAGCGGTTATTGACGTGCACTTTGAAACTGCTGTCAGAGAGAAAACTCGCGTCAGTCTGACGTAGCAATTCGCTCACTCCCCCACCGGCCGCAAGGCACTCGAGCAAAACGCCGCATGCCACACAGAGCGAAAGGCCGACGCGCAATATAACTGCAGGTTCTTGCCGTCTCTCGAGGGCGAGGCCGATCTCCGTGCAAAGCTGGCGTACAGCTTCTGCGCGGAGCTGTGACGGCAGCTCCCGAAAGCAAATTTTCATGGACCTCTGAGAAGATTGAGGACGACGTATTTCCTGTTGCAAACGTGACAGGATCAGTCTCTCAAACGTTTTCCCTCAGGAGGGAGAAGCTAATAGGTCTATAGCTGCTCGGGAATAGTTTATTTTTTGCCAACGGTATTGGTATTAGTGCAATGGTCGAATCCTACCACGCCTGGGAAAATACCTCACGCAGGCACGCATCAGGGAGCTGAGTAAAAACTCGACCCGGCGTCCGCGCCCGCGCCAGAGCGCGCAGCTGTTCTGGCGGTGAGCGGTCCGGGCACCTGCCTTCCTCGCATTGAGGTGTTTTAGCTCAGCTCGAAGCTCCTCTCTCCGTTACTCGGCGTGCAGAGGTGGGAGACGGCGCCAAACAGGCCAATGGTATTGCTAGCTGACCGCACGCGGCGACACTGGCGCACAACGCAACAGCGGTGGCACGCCAAGTGGCAGCTAGGCGGCGCCGCGTTTCGAACGGGCGCGGAACTGCAACGCAAAGCGGTATCGGCTAAGATTCGCTTTTTTGTCGGCGGGTGCGTCGCACGCGTAAACGGGCCGAGGTGGTGGAGCGCCGGGCGCCCCGTCCCGGCGTTGCTCTGAATCGGGCAGTTTATCCCGGTTTCGCGGCCTAGCGCAACGAGAAACAGATCCAAATGTTGCCTCTCGTGGAGATTGAATTTTGAAAATAGTATCAGACCATTGAGCAGCTCTCTCATCCCGTAGAGAATAAACGGAATTCTCTGCTTAGATTGCGCGCCCGCGCTCTCCGGTAAGCGGGATCCATAGGCGGGCGATGAAACTGTGACAGTTCTGCGCAATTCTCCTTCAAGATCCTTTCTTTTGCTCATCTGTGAGCTCAGGCGAGAACATTCTCTACAGCGCGTGACAATTGTATTTGATTGAAAGCCGATTTTCAATGTTACAGTGAAGTGATTCACTGACTTCGTCGATCCTCGTCTTTCGTATTTATGTTTTCTGCTGCAAGCTGAGATTCAGCTGTGTTTTGCGAAACTGCCGCATGTTTTCGTGTCACGGATTAGTTTGGAAAAACTAACTTGGGCGTTCGCTGCAGGGACGCCACAAGCATGTTTACGTGGGTTATGATCGGAAATCCAGTACGGCCATTGAGCGGGGAACCACACCGCAACGCCTTTCAACAATCATAAAATTAATAACGCCCGGTTTCTGTTTCGTAGCATCCGGGAAATGCGTGGGGCTATTCGGTTGCGCAGATCTCCTACGCCGCCTTGTCGCTACAAGATTGCAATTGTTGGCCGTTTCTGTTGGCTCCGAGGCGCCCCAAGTTCTATGACTGGCGTAAGTCACCCAGAAGGATAAACTTTTAGGATTTAGTCGCACAGAAGCGATCAATTCAGCCCGGCTCTAAAGGTTTGTCTGGGCAGTGAGACTGGATACGCACTTAGTAGTCCGGCCGTTTTCCTACCAGACGTACGCCCCGCCGCCTCTAGAGACGCGCAGAAAGCAATAGCAGGGATTTCGGCTTCAAAGCTGCGGGCAGTTTCTGGCGCAGCGGATTGCTACTCCGCCGCCTGGGCCTTGCCAAGCGCGGTCTCCGGCGATAAACAGCAAATCCCGGAGTTTGGAATTCGTGGTTCGTCACTGAGCACGTTTCCTTGGTATAAAGCCAAGACATATCGAGTTTGCAGTTCTTCTGCAAAATGTTCAAATTTGTTGGGCTTTAAAGATTGCACTTCGCGCGTTCCAAGTGCAAGCGCGGAGAGGTGCTATTTCGCCTTGTCTACTTCTGAATTTTGTCTAGACATTGTCGGTATGCATATTTAGGATTCGCTCAATACATCGCTAAGAACTGGCTCTTAGTGACTGGTTGGGCGGCAGCTGCCGGGTGGCAGTGGGCCGCGCTCCGCCGCCTGGAGGGTGGGTGTGTTGGCCTCTGGGGGGGGGGCGCCTGGTGCCGAGCGCCGCGCTGCGCGACCTCGTTCAACGGCCCGCCGCTAGCTGCCGACCGAGGGTT
>BOPP01000290.1:1157571-1181274 GCA_017312745.1 Gryllus bimaculatus | reverse complement strand
ACAGTGATCTTGGTGTTATATTTGGACATTGGTTCCGATTTCCACGAGCATAACTGCGTTTTTGTAATTATACAATATGTGTGTGCGTTTAAGTTTTATAACTTTAGTATTCAGTTTTTCTGTGACTTCTCTATTTTATTAGAATCTCTAAGAGAATCTCTAAGGATGGACTTTAAGGATTTGCACATACATTCACCAGACAATCTGAATAATCGGCGTTGTGACAATATCCTTGCTGGGTTTCGTTATTATACAAAGCACTCTGGTTATTGTAGAAGCAATGTTTACCATCGACGATGTCTTATGGAATAACGTTGCTTTACTGTTATAATAAAGATCCTTCAGCACAGTTGTATCGTCTAACCATTTATTTCTCTCTTTCACAACTCGCCGATTTAATTCGCTCGTATGCTGCACTTAACTGCCGCTCGCTATTACAATCATTTCTCATCTTGATCATCGAGGGCAAACTAGCGGAGAAAATGATCGCAATTCAAATTTTAAACACTAGTAAAACTGCCTAAAGAAACTACATTTTCATCTGTTGCTACGCATAGGAGATTGTTACATTAATGAATAGGTACAGAGAAAAACATGGAAACTTTGCAAACTATATCGGTCTTTCATTTCTATGGGTTTTAAGTATAAACAGAGCATGTTTTCGGAATTCAAAACATTCATAAATAAGATATTTTATTATCAGGCTATCACCAGTGAAATTTGAAGAAATCAGAATCTCCACGATTCTGAACTACATTCAGAACTACTCCACGATTTAACCGAACCATTAGCTGTCTTCCATCACCAAGTATATAAGGAATTATTTTTTAAACGTAGGGCAGAAAGTATCCTTGAAATGTACATTATTTTCCATCAAATTTCCAGATGGCGTTAAACGAATACAGTCGATACACAACTTCGAAGTTAAAACCTTTTCTGCTACATAACTGTTTCTATACAATTAGAAACTACTGAGATTCAAAACGGAAAATAATATTGCTTTTTCAATGTTTTTAATGCAATAGTTATAGTTTGAACTGTATACTTTTCGAAAGACTAAATAGTACTGTAACAAGTATTGTCCCTCAGCATCTGGGTCATTGACGTCTATCTCGATCACGGTTTTCGTCCACTTTCTCTCATCCTTCGGGCAAATGTTGAAAAGGACTCTTGTTTGCTTCTGGAAATAAATTTAACTCCACTTTCTGTGGAAGTTTGCTAGAGCACAGTGGAGAATGTAGATATTGAAATAATTGTTCTACATGTTCTTCTGCCAGTAAGACCATTTCGTCACGAAAGACATTATACGAGGCTTAATACCCCAAAACGGAGGTTAATTTGCTTTTTCCTAGATTCTATTTCACGGGAAGGAATATGTTCATACTAATTCTTGCCAAACACGCTCATTGCTTCTTGTATTCATAATTGAACTCAATATGTATGAGTTAAGGCAGAGATCCCAGAGCCCATCGTGACCTTTATTGCACTTCTCCCCACATACGTCACACAGTTTTTAACTGTTTGGTGTTCAATAACTAGTTTCTTAATATTCATAATTATAACTTTTTTTTTACATTTTTAAAATGTGAACAATGCTTGTATAACTATTGAAATTTTCAAATTATTCAAATTTTATGATATTTTTTAAAATATTAACTAATAAAAAAATAAACTTCCTGTTCAACATTAATGTTGGACAGGGAGTTTCAATATACTATTTTATAACATTTTGGGACAATCTCATAGTCGTCAGGAAGGCTAGTAGTAACCTTCATCCATGCGATGTATAGAATTAAATAAACTAAGTAATTGTGCTTTTAAAAGGTCATTTAATTTTAATATTATTTATAAATTTAATTTTAGAGTTCATTGAATGTTCATGGTGGGCGGAGCATATCCTTTGGATATCTTGAACGTTGAATTGAATTGAATTTGCCTTATTTTACGTGGCGAGACTCTCGTCTTTTGCGACAGCATTTTTGTTTTGATTTACCTAATCTGAATGTACTAGTGCAAGGTGAAGCCAAGAGGTTGGAGAATAAGATGGGTAGATTTTTTATTCAAGAGGTTCAATTTGTAATTCTTTATGAATCTACTGTTGAGCTTTCATACCAATGAACTTTAATAATTCTCCACAGATATTTAGTTTCTATTACTTGCAAAATTTTCAAATGAGTTGGGGCAGCGTTGCATCAGATGAGGCCGTCATAACTCAGAGACGATCGATTTATAAATTAGTGTATCAAATTCTATTTTAGTGGAAGATTTAAACTTTATTAACAAATATAATTTTGAAATTTTGGTGTAAGTTTTATTAGTTATTGCCTGATTTTGAGTTACTTTGTGATTTAAAAAAGATAAAAAAGTGAAAACTGAAAAATATTATTAATTTGTTAGTTTTTGATCTAAAAGAACACCAAAATATTTTACGTCCATTAAATTTTAAGAGGGGAGAGAATTGATGTCGACGTAAAGTGAGAATTTTAGCATGCGATTTGTCAATGTTGATTTTTATTCGCCATTTTCAGATCCAATTTTGAAATTCAAAATATATGGAATTAACAACCGGTTCGTCTTCCGCTTCCTATTCTGCCTTGATTGTTGCGATAATTATATGGCCATCTGTAAACAGATGCATTATTGCATACTCACGGCAAACGTCTAAGACGAAACGGCAAACATAACAATTTTGAACTTCAATTACTATGAATCAAGTTGTGCTATTGAAATCAATGAAAACGATATTAGTGAGAACTGTAATGGGTTTTCAAAAACGTTTAATTATTTTTGGAGACTTTGGTCACTGTTTTGCAAAAAAGGAAAATAATGCATATTTTTCAGGGATAGGGAACGGAATACGAGTAATTTTTAAGAAAACTCTTACAGAAAATTATTTATTTTGAAGATCACATTACATAATTTTATTAAGATAGGAATTCCTGTAGATTTGAATTAAATGGAAATATTCTTTATAAAAGAAAGGATTACAACTTGATGAAAAGGAACCTAAGTTATGCCCGACAACACACTCGTTGTTTCATTTAAAACCATATCGAAATCGTCTAAGCAGTTCAGATAAATGACATGTTTAGATTAATGGTTGTTAAAAGTAATTTTATCCAACTTGAGGCTTCACACTTATTTTTGATCGCGTGGTTTATACTAAACAGCACACCAAACAAATCATTTAACTAAAAAAACTTCATGTAATGTCGAATAAGCCTAACTTAAGCGTTACTTAAAAATGATACAACTGTTTGGAGTGTCAGAATACCAGCTGCAATTTTTTGGTTGTCAATTTAATGAGTTAAATTTGAAGGTCCATTGTGACTGGGTCCACTGACGTTCGTGGAAATGATGTGTTTTTAACGGCGTCTTCTCTTTCTCCATCTCATTATCTTTCTTTCTCTCTTTCTGTCCCTTTCTCTACATTTCTTTCAGTAGTTCTTTCTTTCTCTCACTCTCTTTCACACACAATTCTAAATAATTCGTTAAAATTGCACTAAATTTGTTGAAATGAAAATAAAAACAAAGGCTGAGCAAATTGTTTTTGAATTTTTATTTCAAAAATTTGATTTGTTGACTCACAACAATATTCCCTACTTTTTATTGAAACGGAAATGCACGTGGAACATTAAGCGCGTTATTCGCCTCCTGCGGCCCACTGAGTCGCGCCTGCAGAGTCAGGCTCTCCCTCCCCTCCCCCTCCTACACACGCTCGCACTGCACAGCACTTGACAGCAGGCCCCGAGTCCGAAAGTTTTGAATCGATGGCGGTGGTGTGAGTTCAGCTTCAAGGCTCTGCAGTTATCGGTATTACCATTTCTTCTGTTCTCGGTGTTGCTGTCGTGTCCATAGGTTAACTATTTTTCAGAATTACATCATACATATTCTACTTATTACTGTCTACATAAAAATTATAATTCATAAATCTACCTTTAGAATGTGTTACTAAATATCGCGAAATGTTTATTTTATGGTAAACAGAGCAGAAAAAACACACAAACATTCGAATAAATGGAGCCCAGGAACCATTTTTGTTGGACACCATGCAACCGTTTTCCAATAGTAATTCAAAAATTAATTCAATTTTTCGAAATTTATTACAGTTCAGTTCAATTTAAAAATTCCACTTTTCAAACTCAGTGAAGAACATACACAAAATTTACATCAAATCATACCTATGCTAAATGATAAAAATCAAGCATTTATTATGAACAAGATAACGTAATCTAGGGTTGCCACGTATTTATCATAATCGCCAATTACTCAAGATAAATAAATGAATTCTATTTGCAGTGTAAAATGCAAGTAATTTTATTTAGTTTCTCGCCATGCTCCATCTTATTTCTCTTCACTCCGCTTCAGTCCGCTTTATCGCCCTGTCTTTCCCCGCCCCCTGTCTTTCCCCGTCCCGCCCCTTCCTTTGGACGCCTCGCCCGATCTTGCCCGTCCACGCCCCGGCCATGTATCACCTCCTCACCCAGCCCGCACCGCTGCTCCGCATACCTAGATGCAGTGCGGATTGCATAAAAACCAATTTGGTTGAAAAACATTATTGACCGAACTTTAATATCAAAGTATTGTGTTGAACGACTTCAACTTAAGATACATCAAATTTTAAACAAGTATGAAAATCAGGTTATCGGTTGAAAAGCATTCGCAGGACATGAGAACATACATTAATTCTTATAAAGTGTAAACCACGTATATCAATATACCTGCTGGAAATTCTGTCAGTCATGCAAGAGACTGGCTGTCAGTTGAAAACGATCGAAAGTAATTTTGTGACACATGCCAAATATTTGATAAATTGCTTGAAGTTGCACTATGTGCCACTATGTGCTGTATGTTTATTCAGTATACACACTGCCAAAATATTTGGTTAATTAAATTATATTTAAATTTATCTTTAATGATCTGTAGTGAACGAATACAGCGAAAAATAAGGTGTGAGTTTAATTTTTTAAAAATGAACATAATCCACATTTTAAAATCAACATGAACATCGCATGCATCTCATTTAGGCCTTCACAGAGTAATCAGCAAAGAGCATACTACATCTTTTCACGGGCACGGGTGTAAACCATTGTGGTTGTACCCACTTTGCGAGGAGAAAGCTGGGAGCAGTCGCTTGGTCACGCGGATTCGAAGAGGAAGCTCGCCACCTAACCTCAGAGTGCGGTTGGGGGCAGGAGGGGGCGGGGTCGCTCTCTTAAAAGGCTGGCGCGGAGGAGCCCCACGCTCACAGCAGTCCATCTCGCCGACCTCTCCGCTGCGCTGCGCGCCTCACCGCACCTCCAGGTGAGCCAGCCGCCGCCCGGCCCGGCCAATGCAAAGCATCCACGGACCACGAGCATCGCGACGGGCATCCACCTGTGTTACTAATTGCCATTGTGCGCAGGAATTAAAAGAAAAGTGTGCAGCCTCCGACAATGTGATAAGTGTGTTTCGTTAGATACCTAGGAACTCAGAAAAAATATTGTAATAATGAAAGAGTTTCAAGTTTGCCTGGAAAATTCAAATATTTGATTGAGTTACTCCGCCTGCTTTTGTAATAGGCGTAACGACTGAATTTTATAGTCAGTGCCTCACTGCTTACGACACAAATAACGTCATGCGACAGCAAGGCTACAAGGAAGTGGCGTCCCGCTATACCGTGTTGCGTTATGGAACAGAAATGTTTTTTAAGTTATTGATACGTAAAGAACTTTTCAGTGTATGTACGGTATGTATACGTACTGTATGTAAATTATGCGGTTAATTATCAAATTGTGCGTTATGCAAAATGGGTGGTTAATGTCCGAAGTAGACAATACTTTGACGACTTCTGACTTCAGGCCGATCAAGTGTCCAATAGCCGACACAAGGTAGCTAGTGTAGGTGAAGAACCGTTAGGCTGACGAGGAAAAGCAGATAAGTGACAAATAACAATCTGCTGATGAGAAAGTTTCTAAGCTAAGTGCTAGAGCTAGTGAGAGATAAGATGTGCAGTTTTGACTTACACTGTTAGCGGCAAATGATACCACATAATCTAAAATCACTAGATACTTCAGTTGACGCTTTGCTACGCATACCGAATAGGAGCAACGAGATCTCGGTTTTGAGCCGTGACACACATGACCACTCATACTCAAAATAATCACTTTACTTTAGCAAGCTCTCTGTGGTTAGTTCGCAAATTTTCTGAAGTGATACGTTCACCGTCATTCATACAGCATACCGTAATTCAAGCGGTTGACGAGTGTGCTTTACCCAAAGTCCGTAGTTCTAACGCATGACAAATATCATGACAAAATATTCCAAGTAATATCAGGAACAATCAATGTTGCACTTGCAGCAGTTAGAGATATTTTGAGTATTAAGGGTAACTTGTTGCTGTACAAAAGAGTACTCATATTCTAATACTGCAGTTACAATATCTCTTGAATTTATGACTCTGTATAATTGATTTCAAATGCGCGAAGAAATTTAAATTAATCTATGCAGCCTTGCGCCATGTGAGAGGCGTGTTTATGGTGTCGTGGTCCCCAGCGAGCAGTTTCGATCACACAGAATATCGGGAAAAATCCAAAAACAATTAAACAGTTTGGCTTTTGACTAAAAAATGCAAATATTTGATTGTGTTATTCCGTCTATTATCATATTGTGTCTACCGACTGAATTATTATTATTATTATTATTATTATTATTATCAATGCGACCTTGCTTACGATGCTGCTAACGTCATGCCATACCAGGCCGCCCACAATTCAACTCATGCTATTCGGGTGTTGGTTTTTAGAACAGAATTTTCTTTCCATTCGTAGTATCGAAAGGACTGTTGTAGTGAACATATACTACATTTATGTTATTGTAGTATTTATAAAGATTGTTTTAGTTAAATATTTAATTTGTTGCTGTTTTGTTCGATAATATTTTATTCATTTTTGATCAGTGAGTATACTACACTTTGGAAAACCACTTATCTAGCTGGTGGTTATGATGGTGCAAGAAACCTGTATGAAGATGTATATTTAACTTAATTTATAACTTCTACAGAATGTTTTCAAATATTTAAATCCAAATATGTCAGAATGCTGAGAATATGAAATTCTATTATTTACTCTCCCAAGTCTTCGTTTTTCTCGTACTTTCAAACTTAATTGCTAGTTGCATTATGAATATTGTAATTACCCTATGTGAATCATCACCATCGCCACCACCATCACCATCATATGTTAGACTCTGAATTAGACTCTAAAGTACGAGCATACATTCGGTATCGTGTTTTAGACTACTGGATAAACAATAGTAGTATGTAATAGATAGAATTACACAAGTAGTATGTAATAGATGTAAAATAATAACAATGATGATTATGACATAATTAATAATAATAATAATAATAATAATAATAATAATATGTATCATTGATAAAAGTTAATTATTAACCCAACAAATTACGTGAATTACCTATTAATTATCAGATAATGTAACCGAATTAGATACTTCAAATAAATTCAAAAATGCTGCATTTACAAACAAACATAATTCAAAATACTCGTAAATCTGTTTCTTTTCCGTTTCATTAGTTCAGAAAACGTGAGACCTAATGAAATGAACGCATTCCTTATCTTAAATTGCGATCAACACATTGTGCAATGCCCAAACTGTCTCGATTGTATTGCTTTCACGTTTCAAGGTCCAATGCGTGAAGTATTCCGTGGCGAATCCGAAGTTTACGTTGCTCTCCAACGACGCGGATATAGATGGGTGGCGTCACCTGTTTCCTTTCCCGCAGCTAGAACGCGCTTGCATCGACACCGCGAGAAGTGAATATTTACACAACCAAACACGTGCTGAAACTACAGATCTGAACCCACCTTCCCACCAATATGCGTCGACATTAATCCAGGAGTTGGGTTCTTGGTCTGCTGTTCATGTGTTAATGTATTTTATTATCTTCCTTGCATGCGCTCAGAGTGTAAATGGGGTTATAAATCAAGCAGGTAATACATGTACGACAATGGTTTTACTAAAAGAAACAATAACATTTTATGTCTTGAACTTGGTTATCTCATAAATGGAATCATCAATATTAAATGCTTGCAGGAAATGCTTTGTATACGAATTCTCAAAATCCATGTTAGGTGACTTTACTCCTTCACACACATTTGTATAATTTATTATCATGATCTTCAACCTTACTCTTGGGGTATAAAACATCACTGAAACTCATAAAATTCCTAATAGAATCCCAAGAGAGTACTTTTTCAAGTTCTATATTATTAATTTTTCTTGAAATTTTATAATGTCGTAACATGAGTGTGAATGAACAGTCAAGATGTATCGGAAAGAGCTTTACAATTCTCATTTAAAGAAAGAAAACTTGAATTCCTTTAAATGCAAAACGAGGAAAGAAATATTCGCGAGCATGACTTGTACGTTCTCTTACCCACTTGATAGAAAGATACAGTTATGAAAAATACGCTTATTATTAGGAGGTGGATTTTAATGAATTGTAATTTTCTTTTCTCAGTAGTACAATGATCCTTTAGAAGTACTTATATTTAGTACACTTATTTTTAATGGTAATTGATAAATGATCATGATAATTACACTAATTATAACTACACGTAATTAGTATATCTACAGAGTTAAGCATACTCCAAGGTTCCCAATAACTACAGATGGTAGATTTTAGCAATTGATAAAAATGCAAAATTTTACCAAAACTTAGTAATTGTATGTTTGACTGCCGGTAAAGTATATTTATAAAGGTTTCCATGAGAAATCGATTCCATAATGTGAAATGACGTACAAAGTGCCAAATGATCGTGAATATTCGAAACCATTGCTGTGCGTTTTATGGTTTCCTTCGTGTTCGCTCTTTACTAAAAATCCGACATCAAGCATAACACATTTATGTTTGAAGACATTTAATTTGATAGTGGTCATGTGTATTAATTTATAATTAAGATTTAAGTGACAAAACAAAGTAAAAATAATAAAAGCAATTTTAAAAAATAGTCTGAAAGCATAAGCATTCAGGGGCTTCTCTAGGGGTCTCAGCTTTCTCAGTTCACTGTAGGGAGATGGTTACGGTAAGAAGAGGAAGGCCGGCGCACGAGTTATTTCTTGCGCTTTTTATGCCTCTCTTACTTTTATACTTATTGAAATTCATATCTGGGGATACAATAAATTAGTTTCCCTTATTTTCTGATTTTAATGAAAAAAACTGAAAAGCATCAAAGAACGGACAGACGGAGGGACAGGTGTTTCCCCGAAAACCAATTTTTCGGTATCAAGAACTCGTCTACGTAAAAATAAAGATTAATGATCGAAAAGTCGAAACGTTTGCTATTGCAGTGAAAAAAGATATACGTTTTCTATTGCAGCCGAGCAGCGAAGCTATGTGGCGGCCGAATATAAAGACGGGCAGCAGACTGTGTGGGAGAAGACTGGCGTGTCTACGAGAGTCGTTGACGTTTTCGGATACTGATTGTACCTTGGCATTGTGTTTGGATATTCTACAGGCTTAACTGTGGATTGTGCTTCATTGTACCTCTCCTGGTTTAACGTGATTTTGGCTTCGTTTCTGGATATTCTACTGTTCGTAAGCAATCTGCCTGTTAGCTCAATAAAACTTGATGATGTTGTTACATTGTGTATTTCCTGAATACAAAATGTACCAATTATGTAAACATGTGAAATTATGTAGCAACGATGAAAAAGCTGTTTAAACTTTTCAAGCGCGTTAAGCACCATGAATCACATACGTAAATTAGAAAAAGTGCGATTCGAGAAGAGTAGGATCTGTATAGACGCCCTCCACTTCGATGATCGCGTGCCAGACATTATCGGAGCTAAGAAACACTCAGCTTTCGGCGCAGCACTTCAATGCTATTTGCACATCCGGCGGTGCTTGTAGTCTGCCATCAAGTCCGTGAAGGCCGTTCGCGAGATTTCGAGGGGACTTGCTTTGAATCTACTTTGCAGTTGCGGGTCCTTATACTTGACAATTTTTATGTATTCTGTACTACATGCTAAAAACATTCAAGAGAACGAAGTTGTGTTTCTCTTCTATCCTCAAAAAGATAAATTCATGAAAAAAATCTATAAAAGTTTTCCTTCTGTGGTTTTATTACATTAGTAGGCTTAGCGATCGTCAATTTAATGAAAAATTGTTAATACAATTAATCGCGCCCTAAAGATTTTCATAAAGCAGCCAATTCACTTAAGCAGGCAAATCAACAATGTTCCCGTAGGTGCAATGAATCCATAAAACAGGTTTTTTTCTAGAATTCATTCAATGTGCTTGAGGGAACCAACTCAAAATTGTGTCTATCAATCTGTCTTCTCGAGAGCTATTGATTACTTCTGTACATGCCGTAAATCGCCCAAATTGCGTTTAGTTGGAATCTTGGGGATGGATCCAAAAACGAAAGAAAGAAAAGTTCCCCACCAGAAGACTTAGACTCGTCGAATGTCACCAAGTTTGACTCGATTGGTGCACCGGAAGAGGCCCAACCGTGAGTGACGGACAGACGGTCAGACGCATGAACCGACGGACATACTAATCGATTACTATATACGGACATTGCCCATCAAAATAAAAATGTCTCAAAGAGACCGGCAGTTTCTTTACGTCGAGATGCGTCAAAGCTAAAATTCAAATTTGTTAACTTCTTGAATATTATTCCGTTAAAATGAGCCTTGATTCTTCTTACAGATTTTATTGCTTCAACCGCAGAAAGGAAAATGCAGGCGTCCCACGCTCTGCTGGCTATGGCGCTACTGACCACTGGAGCGCTCGTGGCAGCGGACCTGTCCATTCAGATCCTGGAGCCTCATCCGAGTGAGTAATATTACAGGGTGATTCGTCATCGAATAGTACAGGGCACCGAAAGTTAATTGAGATATTGATAACTAAACCGCGGATATTTAGGTAAAACCTATTTTTTCTGGGTGCCTTGTACTAAATGTAGTTTTATATATACATTTTAGGATTATTTAGCCAATTTTGTTTCGCCTAAAAGAGCCTATTTCAACATTTATGCGTATTTGTGCCTATTTTACTTTTAAAAACCGAAAATGAGACTAATTTGCCAAATTTCTCTTTTGTGTTGCCGCACATACTTGACTTTTTCTTCTGTGTCGGCAAAACAAACAAGGATGATATTAATTTTAATTTGCTGTAAGATAGCGAGAAATGAATAGAAAGGACCAGGATCTTGCGATAAAAGTCTCCCTGCCACTGCTACCTGACTTCATGGAAAAGCCTGCCTCCACTTCTAAGACAAAGCGAATGAATTTCCGAAAAAAAAAGTGATCTTGACCGATAAGAGACATTCGTTTTCCCTTGAAAACTTTGAGAAAATTTTAGTAATTTATTGTGAGACAAAACATGGTACAATAATTCTAACTAGGACAAACAAATAAACTTGTTCATAAACAGGATATAAAATAAATATTTAAAATGTGTGTTTAGGAAGTTACCTGTTTTATTTGCGCCTATTCTACCTTTTAAAAAGCCTAACTGAGATGGTGAATTATTTTTAGGCACCTACTTTAGGCATCTAAAACACCTATTTTAAAACCTAAAACTTCGTGGTCTGTTGATAATCGAACGAAAAAACGAGCTAATTTTAGTCCAGAGCCAGCATTGTCTCTGTTTCTGCAGAGACTCTTACTGTGAGGTCCTTCGAGTCCCGACGGTGTCGGATTTTCGTCATTGGCTAGGCTAAGTCGAATTCGGCCGCGCCTGAAAAAATGCTAGCTGTCGGGTACTAGGGTCTGTAGTTTCCTGCAGATTCTCAGATCAAAACCAGGGAAATGTTGGAGCAGAGCCCTCACAAACGGGCCTCGGACCGCGCGAGATCTGCCCTTCCTTTTCCTTGTCCTATTCTCTCCCTTTATTTACACACACACTTACGTGCACTACACAACCACACATGTTGGGATACCAGTCTGGAGCCTAGAGTTTGTCCCGTTGCGTGAGATTTCGAAGGGAAAACACCAGCAAGCCGTCGTGTAGGCCGGGGCCGTATCTAACCATGCGTGGGTTAGATACTCCTCCGTCTTTCGGTATTAAAACATTCACTACACTAACGGTACTAATGACCACATCAATTAACATGCCTGGAAGCCTCAATTATTCGAACGCAAAGATGTTTGTACCGCCAATGCAGTATGCATCGTCCCGTTTACCTGGGGAGTTTTGGGTCTCCTGAGGTGGATGCCATGTGGCATTCTCAACCCCCCTGTGGATTGATTTGTTCAGATTTACTTGTGGATTAACGACCTACAAAAGTTCTCCCTGAGTGATAGGACTTTTGGCCTAAGCACCTGGGTCGTGCCTTTCCTATCTAGAAACCATCATATCAGAAAGTGGTTGGAAGAAAGAAAGCTCTGTAATGGTATCTTCGTGGTCAAGCCGAATCCCTGGTTAACTTCGTCTGAGATAAGGTTTATAACTTCGGGGAGGCGCGATCCACGCTCCCCACCCAGACGAATACGACTGACGCCGTGACGTCACATGGGTAGTCATCACGATAAACGAATCTTTCGCCGGCTACTCAGTGTCAATTAACATTTACTTACCTTTTTGTTGGCCTTTATAACGACATTTTACAGGAAGAAATTTTCAAATTATATTGTATTTTATTCAATCAACAATTAATTTTAACTAGAAAGAGCTGAACCATTTTAAATTTAAAGTATTGCCATATTTAAAATTATTGTGCTTCTCAGATTTGCACTAAATGAGGCAACTAAATGATCCTGCATGCATAACACTATTTTCCATATTAGGAAAATTAATTTCTTAGATAACTTGAGTTAATCACTTGTTTTTTTAAGCACTTCAAGAGGTACATACTGTCAAAAGAAAAAGTAATTTTCTATGGGATCCGCATGGACAATCATACGCTACTTCTAGTTTTACAGGATCAGAAAACAATGACATGGCTTTTCGGTTCACAGGATTGTTGTCAAGAAATTAATGCAATCGCTTCAAAACCAATATTTTCAAGCCCTGCAATTACGGTTTTGTTATAATGGTTTAGCAAATCAACTGTCAATTTTCTGACCGGAAATATGTGAACTACATCTTTATATGATGAAATCATACTAGTAACTATGAACACACAAGCTGTTGATCAATTTTCTTCTTCATTAATGGAAGTTCCGACTGTACTTCCTCCTTTATATTAAAAATTTGACTTAAAGAATATTTCATCCATTAAGTGTACCACAGTCTTTTCCTCTTCATTCGACAAACTGAATGTCTTTCCTACGTACTATAACGCATACTCGAGATTTTTCTCCACTTTGGGGGTGTTGAATTTTGTCAAGAAACTATTTATATGTTTCTCAGTACACGTGCACACGTCTCTAACTAGTGATGTTTTTACAATTTGTTACAAGTGCTCTGTATCAAATTTCCTCTTCTACAAATATGTTCTATTCGCACAAATTTAAAGTATAGATATTATTACACCATAAAATGCATGAAAACACTGTCCTCATGTAATTCTACACACGATTCACAGTTCACTGACTCACACGCAGACCACACTTTTGCCCGTAACCTCCATGAAGACAGGCCTAACAACATATACATATATATCAGTATGAATGAAAATATTTTCTTACCGTTAAGTAAGTCGCTTTTGAAAAATATCATAGATTCATAAATAAATAGGCAAGGCACTAGTAAGATTCCAAGCTCAAGGAAGAGAGGCTTGCAGGGATCACGTGGATGGTATTTTTTCATTATACGAATAATTTACTTTTGCAATCTAAATGTCTGGGTACTACATGATGAGCTTCTCCAGAATATTATGCCTTATCTGGACGGGAATCCACATTTGCAAAGTACACGCAATGAGCTACATGTAGGCTGACAGGCCTTCAGGCTGACTGATAGGAGGCATGAGAGTTTGATAGAGTTCTGAATGCGTAACATAAGGAACTTAATTTAGTGTTTAGTTCTGTTATATGTGTACTCCTTTTGAGGTTTTTAGTGAATTGAGAGACCTAGAAATGTTGTTACCTGAACATCAGCTAATTGCATATTGTTAATTTTCAATGGATATGCGATTGCTGATTAGAAATGCAAAAATGCATTGAAACTGTTTTTTATTCGTTAACTATTAATTTGTTATTACAAAACCAATTTGAAACTTCTAAAATCGTACTATTTATTATTTCTTTTTTGCAAAGAACATTCGTGTCTTCGGCAAACATAACCATTCTTTCGTTTTTAATAGACGACGGCATATCGTTTACGTAAGAACATAGGACCTAAAATCGAGCCTTGTGTAACCCCATATTCAATTGATAAAGAATTGGATAGATAAGTAAATAATGTCCTTTCGTTTCAGAACGGTATTTCTACTCTTTGATATCGATGTTAAAGGTACGAAGTTATCCACTTTAGGGCGATACCAGGAATTCAATAAGATAATTTTGATGGCAAGATATGGTCAATAAAGTCAAAAGCTTTCGAAAGGTCTACAAATATTCCAATGAGTGAATCATTTTGGTCCATTGATGAAGCGACATCTTAAAAAATGGCAGTTTCCGTAGATTTTGATTTTCTAAACCCGTGTTGTGAGACTGAAAACGCTTCGTTTTTCCTGAGAAAAGTTTCCATTCGCGTGTAGAAAAGCCTCTCTAATATTTTAGAGAAACCTGACAAAAGAGAAATTAGTCGGTAATTTTGAATTTCATTTTTGCTCCCTTTTTTAAAAAGTGGCTTAATTTTGCTGTTTTGGAAATAGCTGTAAATATTCCTGTGCATAAAAATGCATTGAAAATGTGAGTTAACGGGTGTATAAATGCAGGTACACAAGTTTTCAATAAACAATCCGGAAATTCATCTAAAACAGATGAATATTTATTTTTAGTTTACTGACAATTAGTAAGATTTCGTTAACAAAAGTTTCTGGAAAAAAATCGTATCGAAATTTTTTTGGGAAGATAATGGTGTTGAATTTGACGGTTTTAGTCCCTTCGTAAATTCAGCCGCTATTCTAGAAAAGTGTTGGTTGAATAGATTTGCCACTTTTTCCGGACTCTTTTTCATTATCCTTTAAAACAACATTCTCTACTAAGTAACGAGATGATGTGGTCGTATTTTTTACGATATTCCACATTGCTTTAGTTTTTTTACTAGCGTTTAAAATATCATGATTATTTTTCATTATTTTTGCCTGAACTATTACTTTTCCTAAAATTCTCTTGTATTCTCGGATGCAGACATGGAAATCTGGTGATACGTTATGATGTTTAGAAAGAAAGTAAAGCGTACGTTTGGTTTACACGATGTTCTTATACTTTGTGTGATCCAAGTATTATTTTTCCTTGTAATATTTAAATTTCTCTTTTTGAGAAGAAAACATACGTTAAAGAGAAATGAAATTTTTGAGAAAAATAGATTATATTTATCATTTGTGTCAACAGCGTTATAAACTGTGTCCCATAATTCCTTCAGCAATTAGTCCGTAAATAATTTTATGTTAACTTTAGTGAATGCTCTGCACATGCGTGAATAATTTATGTCAGTGTTCATGTTATTAATAATTGTAAGAATTTGTGCATCATGGTCACTGCTATCTAGATTAGTAGTTTTTATTTCATATTTAGTTGTGGTTTTGTTAATAATAATTTGATCTATTGATTTTTGTGATTTAAATGTATTCCGTGCAGGTACATTCACTGTATTATCTAATTTAAAAGAAAGCAGTAAATTGAGAAACTCCTTTTTTCGTGGGATTCGCTCAGAAAATCAATATTATTTATTATTTATTAATCAATATATATTATTCAAATATATATTATTTATTACTGTACAATAGACTCACTACTGTTCTTGCTCGGCTTTTGGTTTACAGCATGGCGGGAAGAGCCCTACGAACCGTGACGTCACGGTAAATGTGGACGTGTACTTGAGAGGCCTGTTTATTATAACGAAAGTTTCGTTTTGCCACGATGTAAAGTTATAACTACAAGTGGTGACGTCTGAAGCAAGATGACCGCCTGCCAATAGGCCTGATGTTTTAGATAACATTGCTTCTTACATTTCAAAACAACGCGCGATGCTCACGGAACTACAAAAAAATAAAACATTTGAAAATCATGACAAACATCCTATGGTACATAAAAAATAAATTGTTAAATATCTGAACAGCTTTATCCTTCATACATCCTTAGCACACTTCTTGCAAGGCCCACTCCGTTCTCAAAAGTTAAGCTTAGCAATAATACCGACCGAAATACAAATTATGAGATGCTCCATATAATAAAATGAGTTCGTTCAGATCGATCAGGAATATTAATTTTGGAGAAATCGCCAGAACAGTTTAGGAACTAGCATTGACCACAAACGGACAGGACAGAAAAAGACAGACGTTTTGCAGTCAATTTTTCAATGTCACGCACTCACAAAACATGGATTCTGATTCTACACCGTGTTTGAGAAAGCAATTTTCTACACATGTTGGTAGAAGGTTTAACTACTTTTTCGTTACCAGAGCTCGACAATAAGAGTTTTTCTGTTGAAATATCACCATTTTCCCCCGTATCGTTACAATACCTTCTCTATATTGCAAAAACAGTACGCGAGAGAGTAAAATATTATTGAAGAAAAAAGTATTGTAAAAATGTTGATAATCATGTTTTGAAGTTGTCATATAACAGTTTATTATAAATTATTATAAACTTGTGCTAAAAATATCCCCATACTTACGACGCGAGCCGTGGGCGAAAGTTGACACACCTGCCGGCCCGTCCCTCCCGCCCCCCGCCCCGCACCCCCGCTTGGGCGCTACCGCTGATAGCAAGGTGTTTATGTGCGCGTGTTTATACTATTTGCAGAGCACCCCAACGCGTGCTACGACGCGGACGCCGACAAGGCCTACCCCGTGGACAGTAGCTGGTTCGTGCCGGACCAGTGCACGAAGGCCACCTGCAGTAAGGACGCCAACTCCAACAAGTTCGTCATCCAATACATGGGGTGAGTCGTCTTTCCAAACTAGAAAATTAATTCATCTGAATGCTAAATGACTTTCTTCATTATACATGGTGACACAGAATAAATGTTACCACATATCTGGGAATATAATTTGTTTATTGTAAATTTTGAGTAGGTCCCTTTCTCCCTAAAATTAATGACGGCGTCGCAGAGCTCCCTACCAATGCTGCATAAAAACGTCGCACTAAACGATGAGCAGCACAAGGCAAATAAGTCAAGGCCAAAAAGACAAGCAACATCAAGATAATAAATTGTGATCCGATATGTAGTGATTGTATGAATAACAAAAAATACAGGCCTAAAAGATAATCCAGAGGAAAGACGAATTTTTGAGTAATCTACGCAAGACCATAAACATTTTCGGCCACAAATAAAACGGTAGGCTGCGAACATGAAAATGAGTCTGCGAACATCAGTTCGTAATTCGGTGAATGAATCTCTTTATTGATAGAATTTTCTTGTTCTACATGCGTACATATGGACTACATGCGTTATGGACATGTACGTAAATAATAATTTATATACACTGAAGAGCTCAAAAACTGGTACACCTGCCTAATATAGTAGGGCCGCTGCGAGCACGCGGAAGTGCCGCAACAGTCGTGGCATGGACTCGACTAATGTCTGAAGTAGTATTGGAGGTAATTGACACCATGAATCTTGCAAGGATGTCCATAAACTCGTAGGAGTACGACGGGGTGGAGATTTCTTCTGAACAGCACGTTGCAAGGCATCCCAGATATGCTCAATAATGTCATGTCGAGAGATTTTGGTGTCCAGTTGAAGGGTTTCAATTCAGAAGAGTTCCTGCAGCCACTCTGTAGCAATTCTAGACGTGTGGGCTGTCGCATTGTCCTCATGGAATTGCCCAAGTCCATCGGGATGCACAATGGACATGAATGGTGGTGATCAGACAGGAAGCTTACCTACGCGTCACCTGTCAAGAGACGTATCTAGACCCCGGAGTCCAGATATCACTCCAACTGCTCACGCCCCGTACTATCGCAGAGTCTCCATCAGCTTCAACAGTCCCCCGTTGACATGCAGGGTCCATTATTCATGAGGTTGCCGTCATACTCATACATGTCCATCCGCTCGAAACAATGTGAAACATTACTCGTCAGACCAGGCAACGTGTTTCCAGTCCTCAAAAGTCCAATGTCGGTGTATACGGGCCCAGGCGATGCGTAAAGCTGTGTTTCGTGCAGTCCTCAAGGGTACCCGAGTGGGCCTTCGGCTCCGAAACCCCATATCTAAAATGTCTCGTTGAATGGTTCGCACGCTGATATTTGTTGATGACCCAGCATTGAAATCTGCAGCAATTTGCGGAAGGATTGCACTTCTGTCACGTGTAATGATTTTCGTAAGTGGTCGTCGATCCCGTTCTAGCACGATCTTTTTGCGGCTGCAGTGATTCCGGAGGTTTCATGTTTTACCGGATTCCCGATATTCACGATACACTTATGAAATGGTCGAACGGGAAAATCCAAATTTCATCGCGACCTCGGAGACGCTCCGCATCGCTCTTGCGCCGACTATAACACCACGTTCAAACTCACTTAAATCGTTAAAACTGCAATTGTAGCAGCAGTAACCGATCTAACAACTGTGTCAGACTCTGGTTGTCTTATACAGTCGTTGCCGACCAGAGCGCCGTATTTTGATTGGTTCCAGATCTCTTTATTTCAATGCGCATGACTATACCATTTTCTTTAGCTCTTCAGTGTACGTACTATAGAGGTGATTATGTAATGCTGGGGAAATTCGATTTCGAATTTTAACAGAAATACACGTTTTGCGGTACCATGACGCGGAAAAAATGGTTGTTGTTTCGCAAAATATCCATCCATCCATCCGTGAACAACACAAACTAGGTGCCTTAACAATTCGCAGCATTTCTTCCAAAATAACTATTGCATATTCGATTAGGACAAACTGAAGCCTTGCGACTTTGAAAATTTCTGTACATTTTGGGGTACTTCACATGAAAACTCTCGGACATTTTAAAAATTTCCTCAAAAAAATCAAAAGCATTCTGTGCAATTGAGCTCACAACTGCCATTTTCAGAAACGATCAAACGAATTTTGACAAAAACGTCCCTAAATTTGTTCCCAATCAAAATTTTCATATACCATGTTGCCAGATTGCCAGGTTTTATTCTTCTATAATATTCTTAAAGTCATATATTAACTTTACTGCAAGCGACCGAAAAATTGGGACAATGTGAATAAAGTACGTGTTTAAATAAAATGTTATTTAGCCAAAATAAATATTACAAGAAAGTACACTATACCATTGTATTGTAGCTGATACATACTGTAGTCCAAAATGTATCTGTATAACAATTTGCGTAGTGTTGGTTAATTTTTTGTTAATGTTTTTTCAAGACTGCAACGATATATTTTAAAGCTGAAAAGTAACTTTACTTGCATTATTAAAACGCAAAATTTTGAAGTGTTGAAATTCACAGAAATTAAATTTACTAGATTTAAAGATGCAACGTACATAGGCTTCACATGCGTAAAAAGATCCGTTTTAGTTATAATAATAGTTTTATCAAATTATTGTTGTTACTTAACTGTAGCACACTTAGAAATATTTCGGTCAAGTTATTTAAAACAGAATGTGTTCTTTATAAAGCAATTATTCTCCCCTTTACAATTTATGCACGCTCAATTCGAAACAACAAATTTGCCTCAAATATAAAGAAAATGTAAACCTTCCAAAATAAAATCCTGCATTTGTCTGCAAACTCCCCTTGGTTCATGAAAAACACGTCTACATTCAGTGTTAAGAAGAAAAATTATCCCTCAAACAATGCTCAAATGCACAATTCCTTTTTTTACCTGTTTACATATTTTACTAGAATCGTGGTTCATCTGCAACATCACGGATCAAAAATAAATTGCCTGTGATAAATATTTAATTCAATTCATTCCCTACTCTCTTGGCCTAACTGGCAGCTGTCTCTCTGTATATAATTGACGGCCTGGATCCCGACACCCAGGACATTGGTACAAGCAATGACCAACCAAAAACTAATAGACACCATGGGCCAATAAGGCTAGATTCAGAACTGAAATAAATGTATGCGGTGCTCGAGAAGCGCACACTGGGCATATCCCTTCAGGACCAGCAGATACCGTGAGAGGTCCTGGGAGGTCTTTTACGCCCCGAAAGATGGCAGCTGATGGGAAAATCGAAAGGCGTGCCCCAAGTCAAGAGAATTGGAGACTAACTAGAACGAGAAAGTATGTACCATTCTGTAGCCTAACTAGTATCCTTTGACAGTGTTATGCGTGTACCTTTTAATAGTTCATACTCATATTTGTTTAATAAACGTTGGAAGTAAAACATATTTGCGAAAAAGTCGTTCCATGCCAATCCATTCTGTCTAATGAAGAAAGTATACACCATATTTAAAGCCAATTATAAACGTCTATAATAGGCGAGTATAGAGTGAAAACCCAAATACTGTTTGCTCTAGTAGATTTAAATACAGTATTTGTCTGGCGAGTAAAATCGAAACAATCTGTCAGCTACGAATCGTCTCAATAAAAGTCATTCTCTCTTCAAAATTTGTTTAAAAACTTTGGTATTACATGATATCTTAAAACTGTTGCTAATTTATTCTGTTACCGAGACTGTGACTGCATATTCTCATTTTCCCTTTTGAAAATTCTGAATTTTTGTTTTGTTTCTATTCTCATTTTTAAAACTAGAGTCTGCGTTAATAATGTATAGAATACTGAGAGTGTCTCTGTTTCAGTTGCGGATTGATGGCGACGCCTCCGGCTCCGTGTAAACTGGAGACTAACAAGAAGGCCCAGTACCCAGACTGTTGCCCCAAAGTCGTGTGCCCCTGAAGAAGTCCACGACGGGCCATTTGCCGATAAATAATTCCTATGTGCTTTGTTAACTTGTATTCCTACTCATACCCCCAACGAATTTAATTGAAAGATTGAAATTCAGAAAATGATATTAATAGCTGATCCTTCTACGTAACAAGTGGAGGCTTCTATTGGTCTAATTTGACAACTGAAATTGAATTTAATAATAGAAAAAATTACTGTCGGAATTAGTGAAAATCCATTGAATACATAACAAGTAGTTCAGAAAAATTAAATGCAAAGTTGATTCACCACATCGAAGATTCTGATAAACCTCTCTAAATTCACGGGCAAAATCTTTACATTCAGACCATTTCCTTCTCCACTCCCATCCATTAAAAAGAGTATTAATATCATTCTATGGATATCACACCACAAACCAGTTAAAAACCTTGACCTTCGTGTAAACGCTACCCTGAACTAGACAACGCACAAAGTACACCCCAACGTACATCAAGCAAAAGCCAAAATACTACTTGACACTTTGTTAAGATGTTATTTTGAACATAATTAATTTTAAAAGAAACTAATCTCGTAGTTGACGAAAGACGATACATTTTGTTAACTTTTGCCATTTTCAAAAATTTAGAGAGGTCAACGAAAATTGAATGTGCGCAGTTTTTATAGGTGTACTATTTTTGTAAGCGTATTTTGAGAGAAAAATAAAGAAAATATTGAACCCTTTTAACAAAAGCTTGTTTTTAAAATAGACTTTATTTCAAGTAAAATTACACGTAAATTAGTCATTTTTTTAAAAAGTTGATGATCTGATAATGATTTTGAAAAATTGATGATGAAAAGTACATGATCTTATTTAAAAATCTAATTTTGAAGAACGTATTTCCTCATAAAAATCCCCATCTTCAATATTGAAGTTCTAGGAAGACGTCAAAAAAAATTTTAAGTTTCGCCCTTTCTGGAAATCAGGAAATTTAATGAAAATTGGACCCACGCCATTTTTAAGCGTTCTTTGTTCTATCCAAGAAAAAATCAAAAACGTTTTAACCGTTTTTTTAAGTCTTTAAAATGTTTGTTGTGTAGTATCCCTATTATGTCTAGGAAAAGAGGAGACAGAATGGGCCTGAAATAAATCCAAAACAACTGAAATTTATTCCAAAACATGCACAGTGGAAATCCAAGACAATTTTCCAACGACAGTCCCTACGTGTGCAGCACCAGTCAGTAATAATCCGTGAGAAGATTTTGTTGGATAGAACCCAGTGGTCCACAGAAGAAATAGAAGGACTTAGCGCTTCGTACTCCTCCCTCTACCACCCCTCCCTGCCTCTGTCGTGGCGCCACCGTCGGCCTCCAGAGGTGGGGAGACAGTCGAATCTTTGTTTGGCGATAGAATGATCTTGAAGTAAACAAAATAACATAATATTTATCCGTGACTTCTCACCTCATCGGTCGATTGCTCCAGGCCTCCTTCAATGCTAACGATCTGTCAGAAGCGACCACGCTAACACCAGACCGCCTGCGATACAAATACGGCAACTGTTTCCAGAAGTGACACTCCTCATCTCGTTTTACAGTCGCCATTCCTACTGCATAGCAGGCTCTTTCGGAAGCGGCTCAACACTCTCATTGCGTTCGCCAATGGTATCTTCTTCAACCACGCTAGAAAACACGCTTAAAACAATAGTTCTTTCGACTCGAATCAATCTCTTATGCTTTATAGAAGGGGTGCTGCCACAACATCCGCCATCATAGAAAGAAGCACAAAAAATTAAAACTATATTAATTAATACTGCGCCGATCACGATGCACTACTGAGCGAATACATCTGCTCTCTGCTCTCGAGCCCCAATGAACAGTTTGGAGCTTTTGTTTTGAGCCAACCGCCGTTGTAGCTGTCAGCATCGGACGATGAGTAGGTCTATAGGTTCCTTCTCAGCAATTACTCGACGCATTTGAGAGAGCCGGCATACTTCAGATCAGTGGCCTCATTCAGAGTTTCCAAAAATAGTTGTCTGGATAATACAATCGTTTTCCTCTATCTTTATGTACACACTTTGTATTTTCAAATTTGTATATCAGCGAGGAAATTTGTAATTTAGCTATGTAGTGTTTCCAAAACCGAAACTTACATGTGCACACTCGTAAATTTAAGCAATCAATAAGAGGGTGTACACAATACGTGCATTTGTTTACATTAGGATCACTGGAAGCCTGAACTGGCCTGGCTAAATGTACCGAAAAATACTTGTAGGAAAACTCAATAGATTGCAGCAGTACTGACAGAGGGGAATTTACTTTACCGATAAAGTCTGAACCAATGATCCGATTTTCGATCTGTAAACGTCATTTTACGCCTTTTTAAAATATAATTTACGCTACAAAGCCCTTTTTCCAAAAAAAATAGCAAATACTCTAATTTGAAGTTGGTGCTCGAACTTCCGAGAAATAAAATAAAAAACTGTGAACTTATAGCGCGATGGCGACATGCTTCCTGAATTCAATGCTATATCAATCATGCAAATCGGATGAATAGGAGCGTCGTAAAGTGAAATTTGGGGGAAAACCTCGTCCCCCTCCCCCTTCCCCTTCCACACCTGTGCGTCATCCTGCCGTTGTGGACCCTCTCTCGACGCGGCGGCACGGTCAGCCCCGGCGGCGTGCGGCCTGCCCCGGCAGAGGCCATACTTGCGAGACAAGCAAGCCAGGCAGTCGGATTATGCTTTCGTCACTTTGCATCTCAATATATTTTTTCTCCACATTTCAAAGTAGTGATGCTGTAACGGAATCAATGGTCTTCTATAATCTGTAATAGCAGTATAAAACTATATTGT